>JAOWBB010014930.1:0-50468 GCA_028565995.1 Ricinus marginatus | reverse complement strand
GTTGAACAAAGTTAAAAATGCCGAAGCATTAAAAAAAAAAAAAAAAAAAAAAACAAAAAGTTAAAAATCCAAAAGTATTATCTCGGAAAGCGGGTCGCAAAAGGAAATTTTTGATCGCGTTGATGGTGAATTTTAAGGTTCCGCCATATCAAATCGTTAATTCAACACCACGCAAAACTCGCCAACAGATCCGATCCCGTGCACCACCGTCGAAAGCTGCGAATTTGAATGATGGCGCAGGGGTCCAAATATTCCTGAAACCTGAAACATTTTTACGGTATACGACACTGTGGCACGTTTCCTACCACATCATCAGCTACTTGCAACAATCACTCGCCCAACCGCGGCACTTGCGCTTAAACTAAACCCAAACGGAAACACAATCAAGTTCAGGGTGATAAAAAACAGCGACAATAAATTATAAGTATTTACTTATCATCCCCAAAAACTATTCCCTCAGCTAATTTCACCTCCCACAGTACATGAAGAGCGGTTAAACCTTTTTTATATATGAGCAACGCCCGTTCCACAATCTCAAAGTGAATTTGATCAAATTCTACATGTATAAAACATGGCGAGCCGTCTCAGAGTTGAATATATATATATATTTCTCCCAGATTCCCTTTTTCCTCAAGTTCAAAAATGCATTTTGCTTTTTATAAAAAAAAAAAATATCCGTCTAACAAACAAGATGGTGTATGTTCACATTTTTCAAAACATCATCAAAAATCCATAATTACACAACAAATGCAATTTCAAAAACTGTTAAAATTTAACAGAGGTTCTAAGGTTAAGCAGATTCCTTATGTTTTGATTTGTGCATCAAGCTTTCTTTTTATACAGAAAAGAGAAAGGAAAAAAAAAAAAAAACTCCCCCTTTTGCAAACAAGGCAGCATAAAGTGATGTTGACTGAAAATAGTTATGAAGAATCAATGAAAGGAAAAGTTCTTAAATGGTAAAATGTCTACAAAATCATCTCTCATTTCCTTTGCCCTAATCTTCTTTACTCTTTCAGTGAAATCCTCTTCCTTGCTTTTGTAAAAAGGCTCAATTAAAAATTCTTAACCAGCTTTCTTCCTTTATGCTATCAAGGGGTTATGAATGTATGAATGTATATTTATTCATTGCACACAATAGCAAAATCAAAATTCTGCTTTTAATTTAAGCTGTTATAAATTTGCAATTTTCAGTGGAGGTGGTGATGGTGATGATGATGGTGATGATGATGATGATGATGATGATTATAAAACAAATAACTGCTTCAAAGCTCATTACATTTAGGATCTGGATATTTCCTCACCTAACACCAGAAATTTATTGGCTTTGCCATAATTAAAACATTCAAGGACCTGTGAAAAGAAGTTCTCCATGCAGGTATGAGTGAGCAATTAATGATCACAATGATGAATAACATTAAAACCGGAATTTCGGACACCTTTTTTTTTTTTTTTTTTTTCTGCTTTGTGTGTGATTTTCCAAAACTGCAGCAAACTGCTCACGTGTGTGAAACCTTAATTGATCCGTTCTCCAGCCTTTAAATGTGATGCTTACCTATTTTGAAATCGATAAATCCATTTTTTTTTCTCTCCTCATCCACCAAACGGCGTGTAATTTCAAACCGTTCGAAAAAAAAAAAAACAAGGCAAAATAACAATTGTAAACAAAAGTAAAACGAAAACCGCGATTTACCATATATACAACTTTACATTCACCATTTACAACTGCAGGCAAAGAGAATGACATTTGATCGTTGACAATTCAGGAAAAGAAACGATTTCGGGAGAGAATTAAAAAAAAAAAAAAAAAAAAAAAGTAAAAAAGAAAAAAAGGTAGAAAAATGAGAAAAAGATATTAATTATTAATGGCAATCATGAATTAAAAGATCCTTTCGGATTAGCGAACAATAACTATGTTTTCTTACAGGTTATTATTACTACCGTCGCTTCGTGCTATTCGTACAAAATATTTAAAAAACAATCAAAATAAATCCATCATTGTGGTGTGTTCCATTTCTAACTGAATTTTTACCCGCTTTTCCCCCCCTCCCCCCGTGTTTCGTACAATCAAACGGACTTATCGCAGACGTGCAAACGATTTAATCCCCGCATACTATCGGTTTACTCATTTCGACTGCATACAACTGAAAAACGGAACGTTAATTTCCTCCTTATTTACAACGAATTTTAAGGTGAGCGAATTTGAACCGTTTCAACGAAGACCCGACCGCGACCGAGAGCCATATTGGAATGGCATTCTACCGGAGTTTGACTTGTTCCGCCGCTCCGCCGATGGCAGCAGCACCGTACAGTTTCCTCCGAATCGAGTCATGCGCTCTGAGCTCGTTTCCGTTTTTAATGAACGCAATTTATTTATTATTATTATTTTTTTTTTTTCTTTCCTTCCCTCGCCCAAATGATCAGCGACTTTCGCTTACCCTTGCCCGATTTCAACAAGGCGGTCTGCTCCGCCGGCGTCGCCAAACGAAGGCGATAGCTCTCGTTTTCCTCTTCTCGTTCCACGTCGCCGGACAATTTTTCAGATGCGACTATCCACGGGAGAAAAGCACCCATTCTGCGACGCGTGACGCATTCGCATCTCCTTCAGACGCCGGGAAAAACATCACGTTCGAATCCCCAGACGGGACTGTCGTCGCGAGGCCAGCGTAAATCACAAGACGAACGTCGTTTTATGGTTCGCTCGACGCGGAACCGGAAAACGGGTTGAGAATTTTGAACCGGGGTCGAAAACCGGAGCCAAAAGCCTTCGACGGAGCGACGTCCGGATGGGTGGAAGAAAGGCGTTCGTTCGCGCGGTACGGGAAGAGCTCTAAGGTTAGGTGGGCACCCGGTCGGAAAAAAGGAAAAGGCTGCTGGGGCGTTTCCCGGCCGGACGTGCCGCGCGGTTTTTCCGCATGTGACCGGCCCCCTCAGGGGGAAGGAATGAAAAAGAAAGTGCGACATTTTAAAATTATTTACGCGGGCTAAGCAAATACTCCGTCATAATCTCAATAATAATGAACACTCGTCAAATATTTACGGTTTTCTAACTTGTTAAACGACAAAAAGTGAAAAAATAATTTTTCGCTCTCATTTTTAGAAATTTAAAACATTTTCTACGCGTTAAAACGCCTTTTAAGCGACATATCCCATCGAGAGAGTAGGTCAGGCTTCGGAAACGAATTCATTTTCGATGTCTTAAATACATGTAAAAAGTTATTTTCCTCTAATTGCGTGTCATTAATTATCTACGTCGTCATTGTCATTCTGTACTTTTCCCATGTCGTCGGTGAAAATAACCACAATACGTATAATTGCAAGGCTGGTATCGACTCGACGTTATCCGGCGTAAGTGTGGAAAAATAATTTACTGAAAATAAACTGCGATGACTTTCCTCAACGTGAAATGCCGCAGAAGATGTAAAACTGCACAAAATCAGGTATCCTTCGAACTTGGTTTCATCCCCGTTGCAATGGTTTCCCATCACTGCGCGACGGTCCAAGATTTATCGGGGACCAAGCCTTCTTTTCATCTGTTCCACTGCAACAATGAAGGACCTGAGATACAAGGCGATCCCGAAAGTTTTAAAATAAAAGTTAAAAAATCAATTTATTTATCTCTCGCGTCAATGGAAGCACAAAAATCAGCCCTGCGCCCTGCGACGTCTCATTTGAGTTTTTCACGTACGGCAGCAGAAACCGAACATTTTCGATTCGCTCTCGGATTTATTACACTTTTTGGACGGTGATAATCGGATCAAACCAAACCCGAATATTTCTGAACGAATGAGAAAATAAGAGAATAACCCTTAAAGCTAGAGGGTGCTTCAGGGGGGGGGGTCAGAAAAAAACCCGGGACAAGACGTACGCTTATTTTTTTGCACAATGAAAAGGAATTTGTGTTTAGGGATGCATGGAAGGAAACTTTTCCCTTCTGCTCATCCCTTAGCCGCGGGATTAGGGCGACGTGAGATGAAATGCACTTCGATCATTGTCATGCAGCCGGGGGTTTCGCGCATAACCTGCAGTCAAACATTATCGGGCTCGCGGTTTGGATTGGGAACCACCCCGAAACCGCAGGAGTCACGGGAGCTCGATCAGAAAGTTTCCAGAAATAAAATAAGAAAATGTAGAAATAAACGCGAGGGAAGGGAGAGAAAAGAAGGTAACAAGTTTCTTTTTACATTCGAACTTGTGTATCACGATGAAAATGTACGAGGTGAAACAATTCTGCAGCAAAAAAAAAAAAAAATATAAGCGAAAATCTTATGTTAATTTGAATCACCGAAGGGAAAGTGTTTTATGTGTTGCAAGGCAAAACCAGTTGACGGAGGAAGAGTACCATAAAAATATATAATATCTCGATGGATGTATGCCAAACACCAATACTGCACGAGGTCCATATTGATGGCTCTCTTTCCCTCCACCAAAACATCTTTAAATTGAAAAAATTATATTTTAATAACATAACAGTTAATCAGTTTCGAATCTGGTTTGCGAACCATATAATTTACATTGCTCGCAATAAAGAATATATTTAATCATACCCGTTTAACTTACGTTGATGGCAGATACGAGGCAATATCCTAATAGAAGAAAGCAGTTCTGAAAGTTTACACGTACCTGTACATGCTGCTAATGCGGTTTTCGTATGCGGCTGAGATGTCGAATAACAGGATCTTGTCGTAGAATGAAGATGATCGCCCGTTTCGTGGTTCGGGAAGTTTTCGCCATACATAAAAACATTCGACGCGACTTAAATTTTCCCTTTACCCAAAAAACCCCCAACAGAACCTTTTTTGAATTTAATCACCAGCGGCGGCGACATTTGTAAAACGATATTTTTTCGCCGTTCACGTAAAGCAATCCCGTGCCGTTAACGGCGATGCACATTTTGAAGGAGATGGCGTAAATTTTAAAAGAAAATTATCGGGGATGAAGGATATGTAATAATTTTGCATCGGGGGCTGCTGACGTTGATCCGGAAGATGACGGACCCGTATCCGGTTTCTTTCGAGTCGTCCGCATATCACGCGCGGATGACGTTAGTTAGATACGCATTAGCGTATACTGAACGGTTAACCGAATGTATTTGAAAAATTTAATCTTTCACGTTTTGCAAAATTGCGAAATCGCTTCTTAACGTGGCGACAAATGGACAAATATAAACTTTTAAGTCGAAACATTATTCGCCGGAGCGAATGCACGTTATTGTAAAAAGGTTTCGGTTTAGCGTTCCTTGCCACGTACCCGAACTGCCGTCTTATTGTCATGCGAATAATTCCCATTTCTACATTTTACTTTCATTATATGCAAATTATTACAAGCGAGCTAATTAATTTAATTACTAACGGAAAAGCTAAGCATAAAATTATTTATTGATTAATATGAATATAAACGCTCTCGTGTAAATATTCAAACAGTGACAGATAATTTATTCAATTATAAAGATACGTGACAGAAAATGATAATAATAATCGCGCAAATGTGGATAATATATTAAATCAAATTACGAATATACTTTCATATCCTTATATGGACCATATAAATATTAATGGCAAATCAACAAGGCGTGAATTGCGGCTTTTAACGTAAAGCTTTAGTACATAAAATTTACAAAAGGCTCGTATTTATCACATGTCTAATTTTATCCATATAAAAGCCATATTAAAATTTCCTGAATTGCCTCCTTTCTTCTCGCTTTCTATGGATAAACAGCGCTTGTTAATTGATTGGCTATTTCAGCGTCCATTGTACAAGTTTTTGTACGTGTCACTTCCGTATGTGTGAAAATTAGATGAAGCAAACCGTACAAGTTTGCTTAATCTTTTCAACCTTTCCCTCCGGAAGCGACCCGCGGTACCTGTTCAATCATTGCTGTCAACATTAAAAGTGAGAGATTGTCAGCGTTAAGGGATTCTCCCGGGAAAACCCACCCCCCCCCCCCGGCTCGCTTTTTACCGCGCATTATTGTCAGAATTTTAACGTTCTGCACAAGATCAAATTCCGATGGAAGCGGCCCTTTCCCCTTTTCGAAATCCTGTCGTTTGCCTTTCGGCGAACGCCGGCAGGAACCCTTTTCACTTTATACAAAGATCATTCACGTTTGCGTTTTTCGTTTCGAGGTTGTCTCGGTGGGAACCGGGGAGAAAAAAAGGAAAATCGAAAAATTTTTTTTTAAATCGCGGGAAGCACGCCATTCGCGATCAAATGCCGTTCAGGAAGCGAAGAAGGCATTTTCCGGAGGTTGCCCGGGGAAAAGCGCCGCGAGCCTTTCATTTATTTATTTATTTTTTGAATAAAACTAAAATTCAAGCTGTTGGGTTCGCGCGGCGATATTTCATTTATAATTTTGTGAAATTGCACGCGCATCGCAAACGATCGTGCAAATTATCTTAAACGCTCCGTTGGACTCTCGTTTCATTCAGGATTTACAAACAAAAAAGTCGTTTTCCAATTACAAGATCATATAACCTGTTCTCGAAATTAACTTTTTGAGAGGAAGCAGAGAGGAAAAAAAAAAAAAAAAAAAATTATTTTTCCCCGCTCCGAAAATTCGATGGACGCGCGCTTTTCGCCGAATCCCAATCTGATCGCATCTCGCAGGTTCCGCGCCTGTCAGAGAAACCGGAAACGATAATACCACGTGAGCGCGTGATCGCGAGCAATGCCCGCGGAGAGCGACGCAAAGCGAGCCTGGATCCATTCTCCCACAATGAAGACCGATATGTTTCACTGGAGACGTTAACCGGTGCTTTCATTTGAAAAAAAAAAAAAAGCCAGAAATGTCTTCAGGACGCCATGTCTCAGGACCAGATCTGGGTGCTGTCACGCAAGGGGAAAAGCAGACGTGTTGAGCCGAAATTCGCTTCCTTTTCTGCTCAATCGGAACGTAAAATTAGCGGTTGGCGTCGGCAACCGGGGACGCACCATCGTCGGCGGATGCGAGGGAGGATCTCCACCGACGATCAAAATGACCGCGTACACCGAAGGGAAAATCTCGGTCAGCGGTAATTCCGGGTGTCACGGAGGAAAACCCTGAGCGGATGGGGCGTCGCGGAGGAAGTGCAAAAATGCGTCTTCGGTTACGGTATCGTCGACTCCCCCCCGGGGGGAGGGGGTATGAAGCGGAAGTGGAAATTACCTTCGCGACGGGTGCGCAACCCTGGACGCGGTGGGGTTAAGAAAATGTAAAATCGATTTACTCGAAAATGGCCGCCGGCTATGTGGAATGATGCATGTAAATTAATTCTCGCTCAACCGGAGATGAAATTACGTATGCGTTTTGGTTGAGCGGCACCGAAATCAATGATGGAAACCCTTAAAATTGACGTTCACAAAGGACACGAAAACGGTCACAAAAAAGAAAAATCACCGGAGAATAAAAAAAAAAAAAAAAAAAAAAACTTTTACTCCCAACCAATTGGGAAAACCAACAGTGGTTAAGAGCGAGTGAGTCATCTGCTTGAATGGTGACGTCAGATCTGATTCCACGTCAAAGACGGAGAAAAGTCATCGCCCGAAAGAACAATGGCAGCAGAAATGGATGAAGGTGCCCGCCTTTTACATAAAGATTCAATTAACTTCACTTTCGAAAAAAAAAAAATAATAAAATAAAAATAAAAATAAAATGTACACGAAGCAGGTTCGTTGTCATTTAACGGGTATTAATTTTCAATTGGTACCGAACGAAAATAATTTATTTCCCTCTCGTCGTTAAACAGTTAAAATCCTTGTGGCGCGCCGCATGATGTTTCGGAAAGAGAATCCAGGAGGCTTCGCCACGTTCGGAATGGCCGCGTTCTTTTTCTTTTTTTTTTCCCCCCGCCCCGACTCGTCCCACACGGCAGGAATGTGCTCGAAACAAACAGCGAGACGTGTATATTATCAGAGAAAAATTAAACGACGCGAAATAAATCGAATTTTTCAGAAATGTTTGATCAAAAAACAAAAAAAAAAAAAACTTTAGCCTAACAATAAACAACGATAATTATATTTGGTTGTAAACTATTAAAATTTGATCGTAAATGTGAACGCGCAACATAATTTTATTTTTAACAAACTTATTTAAATCATTAAATTCGGTTTTTATTTTCGTATTTTGATTGAGAGGAAATTTTATTTCAGTATTTACGCATTGGTGTTTTAACATTAATTCTTTTTTCTTTTTTTTTCCAGTATATAAATTTTAAATCTCAGCAATGATTCGAAATATAAAAAGCTTCGGTTTAAAAAATGTGATGCATAACGAATACATATTTGAGTTTATTTGTTGAAATGTCATAATAATTTTGGGAATTATTTAATTTTTGTCAGTGCACGTGTACATTACAATAATAAACAGGATGGAATTTTCACATTTTCGCTATGATGATAAATTTTTTCTTTTTCTCTTTCTTACACGACAGGCGAGCGATGGAAGGTATCAGATGGAACCTGTGCAAATTTCCTTAAACCTTTTCCACTGGTCACGATACACGGTGCGCACGCTGAATTTGAACATAGCGAACTGTATTTGCGCTCTGGGCTGTTGCGATTCGAAGATGGTTAGGTTAGGTTGCCCTCGCGGGTTGATCCGGGGGAAAAAGAGATATCCACAGGGATTCGGTCGGGCAATGCAATTCTTTTAGAGGTTCGACGGCCTCCCTTACAAGCGCAGTCCCGTTTAATGAAAACTGCGAATTAGGGAAATGGATCGGCCACGAATCCGAAATCAATCTCTTATTTTTAACAAAACGTATAAAAAAAAAGAAAACATTAATACCCGATTTATCATCCCGATACTTTATGTATATTACGTTTATATGAAAAAGGAGAGGGATAAAAATAAATAAAAAAAAAATCATAGGCGGATTTCGGGCTTCCAATCGTCAACCGGTTTAAAGGATATTCCTCTTTATTGCAGAAGGTTACGAGCTTAAAGACAGGTCATTCGTTGGAGATTATCGCTTTCATACATATAAATATAAATACAAATATTTAAATCCAGTTATTTGAGGTGTTGCTAAAAAGCTGAAATTTCGTAAATTTCTATAATAAAAAACATCCAACCGGGCGCTTTCTTCATACGAAAACGAATTTTTTGCTTTTAGGATATCAAACGCTTAAAATATATAATTTTCCAGGCAATCAATATCAACCGCGAATTACAAATTAAAAATGTGCGCTCAATATCCCGGTATTGAAAATTTTTAATTACATATTTCGAATTCGGAATGTTTTTCCAGGATTTTTCCTGGATCCGGGGGGAAAATCCCCGGGTTTTCCGGTCGTCGGAAAGCCCCGTTTTACGGGATCGGAGATGCTGCCGCGGTTCATCGGGTGAGGGACGTATGCGGTTTACCGCGGTCGGCAGCAGCGCACCCTACAAAACGGAAGGAGAACGAGGAAAAACTCGAAAGGAATCGAAAACGCTAAAGGTCTCGTTTTACCGGAAAAGGAAAGATGTTTCCGCAAGTCGGGCAGCGCCTCCGAAAGGAGAGGTGCGCGAACGAAGGGGTTGGTCCCGGAAGCTCGGTAGCAGCGAGAACCGGGGCCCTCCGAAGAAGAGAAACGAACGCGGCAAAGTGAAGGTCTAGGACGCGTATAAAACAGAGTGGCTTGACCTAATTGTGTCACTACTCTCGATCACTTACGCCGCGTTGTATGACAATACGCTCATTCATGTGTTTATCGTGTGTGCGTGCACCAACCGTACTGCTTCCACGTTCGTCCGGATTAACCCTGGATTCTGCGGCACCATGAAACTGGTTCGTATTTTTCGTTTTAATTTTTTTTTTCCCGACCTTGCGTGAGAGGGTCTTCGACACGTTTCGGAAGCGGGAAAATCCGCAGGATCTGC
Source organism: Ricinus marginatus (assembly GCA_028565995.1). Lineage (NCBI taxonomy): Eukaryota > Metazoa > Arthropoda > Insecta > Psocodea > Ricinidae > Ricinus > Ricinus marginatus. The sequence goes on along the minus strand of JAOWBB010014930.1, from coordinate 40,630 downwards.
AGGTCGGAACCCCCCGGGGGGGTGGGAAAATAACGCAATTTTTTTTTTGCGCCCACGACAGCGTGTTGCGCAACTGGAAAAAGGGTTCGCCCTTAAAATTTTCATCCTTCAGCGGTGCCCACCTTTCGACGGCACTCTTCAGAGCACGAAAAAAAAAAAAAAAAATATTCTCGTCACCCAAACATTTCATCGTTTCCACTTTAATGTGATTATAAATTTGGGTAAAATGCAGAACAACTCTCAAAAAGCATCCTTTTCTGTCGCACTTTTACATTTTATTTGGTTAACTAATAAATAAAATTTACTTCTTCGTTTTTGCTTTCGCCTGTTTAAACCACTGGTTTGGGCACTTTCGCCTCTGCACGAATTTCTTTTTTTCGGATACAAACGGCTCTCTACCTCTACAATTATTAATATATGGTCTGGTGAGTTGCTCTCTGTGAAATTCACAAATGTAAACTTCTTAATATTCCAGCGAAACGTCGAATTTAGGTGATTTGTAACGATAGCAGCCTTCGATGCGTAAATTTAGCAGAGATGGAATTCAGAATACATTTTGCATCAAAAATTACACGCCGGGCTGAAAACTGTTTTCATGTCCATTATCTAACGTTAAATTGCATCGCATTGCGAGGTTAAAAAAAAAAAAAAAATGTTTTGTTAAATTTCCCAAGGGGAGAAAGGTAAGGATATAAATAATTCATAAAAGAAAGCCTGAATTATCAACCCCCCCCCCCCGGCACAGAGCCCCCGAACGTTCTCAACGTGTCGCTAAAATATGCTCGTTTTCGGGTGTCCACATCATGGTCAGCAAAAACCGGAGGGGAATCCCGTGGAGTCCCCTCAAGTGGGGCAATAACTTCTGCCATTTGCCGTGGAACCAGACGGGGACCTTCCTCGACGGGAGCGCGAACATTTCACCCCCTTCGAACGCCAAAATTCGTGACTCTGCTACACCTAAAGATACATTTTCAAAGGTGCATCTCACACCTACCGGGCCGGGTCCCTCTCCGCCCCGGGAAGAATAAATTTTGGCTCGGATGACTTGTGTTTCGAGATCAAATTTGAGGTTTGAATTATTCATGATCGGTTTGATCGAATGAAAAATTCCTTCTCGATTTTTCAGGGAGATCTCTACACCGTCCCGGGCAACGTCAAAAATCTCCCTCGCGTCGCAGATCGGTAAAATTGGTCATTTCGCACCCCCGGTAAGGGTGGACCCACAAAATGGCGCGGTGCATTCTGAATTCGGAAGAAAACTGTAGCGTGTACTTATATAATAAACGACGACATCATCGTAATAACGGCCGGTTTCGTAGGTGCACAAAAGGCAAAAATTTACCGCACGAGAAAGCAGTTTCGAAACGTTACCGTCGACTGATGTACATAATTAGAAATGTAAAAAACCAGAAATAAAATTCCCTTCTTTTTTTTTTTTTTTTTTTCTCAAATTTAAAATTGTAATTTTTCGCCGATTTACTGAGGAGGGAACGAACGTGGCAGGAGCGGTAGAAATCTCCACGTGGATCGCGGCGTGAGCACCGGTGAAAGCGGAGAAGGACGGCGTCTTCGGCGCAGGAGAAAAGAGTCGGATCTCATCAATCTTCTGGATGTCAAAGGATCACGACAAGTTTAACTTTATGAGAAACCTCAGCGGAATATTCCCACATCCGTCGCAATGGCCACATTTCGGTTTGTGCCAGTAGAAAGTGGAGGTCTGTGAATGAGGCGACGCCGCTTTTTGGCCGATTCCCTGCGACTGCCTGCCAGGTTTTCCTCCTCTCTCCTCGCGGGCGGGCATCGAACACGACATTCACCGCCGAAGTCGAATCCGGCGAAAATTCTCGCAGCGTTCAGCGGACATCTTTCGGAGGTCCGGCTCGGAAGGCGATGCGACGAACCGGCGTTCGCCAGGAAAATCCGGGGTTTGCGAGGAAGCGGGCGTTTCCCGATTTCGAACGGCACCTGGGGCAACCGGCCGAAATTCAAATACTGCCACCCTAAGGGGCGAAAAATCCCTCGCCGGAGACAAAGAAACCGATGCGACGCCTCGTCGGTGCGGAAAATTAGGAACCAGCCTTTATATGGCGAACGCTAACGACCACCTCAAATGGTAGCCGTGACTCTGGGCTACCACATCACTAATTGAAGACAGAAATTGGTACTGGTAGCGGTGGCATTCACTCCCCGTAATGAGGCACCAAGTAATAAATCAATATACGGCACCATATGAAGATGAGGCATCATCTTTTTTGGTGTCGACCCACTTCTGGTACCACGTTCGAGGTCGAGGACACTTAATGATGTTGAATGGTTGCGGTATCGACACCAAGCCCATTATTACAAATGCGTATTTTGGGTGTCTCTCATTGGCGTTTTCTGCGGGACGCGAAGAATGCTTTTCTTACCTCTGCTTTGTAAAATTGATGGTTCGCCATCGGAACGTTGACCGTTTTCACAGCGGGCAAATGAATAGGAGAAAAATGCGATTGCTCATTGTTCGATCACGATTCATTTTGCTTTTTGTTCCTGCGGAACGAAATTCGACCCGAATTCTTCCTGCGGTCGTCCGTTCGGTGGGCTCTCGCGCTGTGGGAAAGCGAGTCAAGCGATAGCCGCCGTCGAAAGTTTGCGGCTCGAACCTTGCTCGCCCCGAATCGGGAGGCGGATTTTCCCGCACGGGTCAGGCCGGTCGGGTCGTCCCGATCCTGGAAGGATGGCATACACGGAACATTACCCGTTACCGATCTCCAAAATGCCGGTGCGAGCGCTGACGCCGGGCCCGATTTTAGGGACTTGGTCAGCAATGCGCCTTCGGTAAACGAGTAACGGAAGCGGCCTCGTGGCGGACGCGAAAATTGAAATTTGAATTGTTTTCCATTTTCCAGGCTACGATACTCCTGGCACTGGCACTGGCAGCGGCCGAGGCTGCAAGACGTAACAATGCGTACAAGAACAAGCGAATAATCAAAATCAGAGTACCACCTCGACAGTATCCGGATTTCGGCGGACCCGGCGTCTACCTGAGAACCAACGGGTACCCGTTTCGGCATAAAGACTTTCCGAACAAGCACCACGAATTTAACAGACCAAATCATCCGTTTCACCACAATAATTTCGCCGCCTTCTACGCAAAGCACCAATCTCATTTGCCGCCGCAAGCACCGTCCAACATCAAATTTTCGGGATTGCCGCAAAGTCAGACCCTGAAGAAGCACGTGAAGGATTTTCATCAGAAGTTTTCGTCGACTTACGGTGAGCCCAAATGCCGATTCCACTGACGGCAAACGGGTGGCGGAACCACTTTGCTTTTGGATTTTCTCCGGAGGGTTGGCAGCAACGGCTTGCATTTTGGGCGGGGGCTTTAGCTTTGCACGCTTTGCATCCGTAGGAGAAAGTAAAATTTATCTTTGAACATTTTTAACGAACCCACCCATGATGAAAGTGCTGGACCTGGCCGAGCCAAACCAATCTCTCGTTTAGCGAAAAGGCATTGCATGCGAGACGTGCAGGGAGGAATAACTGAATTTATGGCTTTTTTTTCTCGTCCTAACCTGCCGAATGATAAGTTTTTGTAACGCACGAGGAGAAAGTTGCCTCGTTATAATTATACATTTGCCAGATTCTGGCAGGGTAAAATCCATATAAGCTGCTTTCACGGACTGCCTCGTGCACAATCCATTGTCTCGGCACTTTCATATCGTTTTGCCCGAGGCGGAGGTTCTTCTGGAACGGAAACATTATCTTGTTCATCTGCGGTCGAGGATATATTTCATTACATACTTTTACAGGAAGCAACTTCCCACACAAGAACGCGGTATCCAGTTTCAAATTTCCCAATCTCAAAGAAGAAATTCGCATAACTCACATACCAACGGTTCCTTCGTCCGTGCAGCCGCAGCTTCCGAAGCCGTCGTCGGCTTCGCTGTCGTCCACGTTCGCCTCGTCTTCCTACTCCTCGGCGCACCAGCCAGCCTCGCATTACGAATCGTTCCCTCACGCTCACGTCCAGTCGTCCGACAACAATCGCGGACCCATACGGGAGATTCCCGCTCCGAACCTGGGCCCAAAACCCGACGACGTGGACGATCACGCCACCTACGGCAGGGGACCGAGCATAGACGTCACGCATTTGGTCGAAGACGGCGGAGGCCAAATAACGTTTCCCGCCACGGAGTATTATCTGGCGTTTGGTCAAGCTCAAAATTTCGATCTCGAAAGCGACAATCACCTTTCGTCGTCCTCCCAGTACGGGAGTAGCTTCTACAAGAACGGCCACGCGGTCGATCAGAACTTCGAAAGTGTTTTCAAAGGCTCTGACCTGCAGGTAACCACCGAAAACGCGTATAAGGGTGATAGCGTCACTCCTGCACCGGCGCCTTCTCACGGCAAGGGTTACGAAGTGACCGAGAATCAGCAATCGGAGAGCAGTCGCGACGCCAGCAGCAATCCTCAGTATTTCTACGCTCCCAGCCCCGATCCGAGCCTGCCGGTTCATAAGGTGCCCTCTGCGAAGGATCCCGACATCGGGGAAAAGAAGCTCCCCGAGATATTCATTCCCCAGCTAACTCAGAACTTCCAGATCCTCGAAGGCGGCACCGTGGCAGCCCCGCTAAGCGCCCTTTCGACGGAAGAGCTGTACCGTCTGATGCACGGCTACTCCGGACAGATTGCGTCGCAGGGTTTGGGAGTGGAGCCGGTTGTGACTATACTGGGTCAACCGCAACCCGTGATCGTACAGCAAAGTTACGCGCATGTCCCCTCTGCGAATGATCACCTCGCTCAAATTGGTGCGACTGCGAGTAGACAGTACGCACCGCAAGTTGATTCGCATCAGAAAGATGGATCCCGGCATTTGGCGTTGCAGCGACAGCAGCAAATAGGAGCATATAAACCGGACCAATACCAGAGCTACAGTGCAGGCTTCGTGTCTTCCGATCAAGTCGGTCCTGCGCAAAATTACCAGTCGGGTGATGCCAGCGGTTTTGGTTACGAGCCCGATGCCGCAGAGAGCGAAAAATCGAGCGCCGCATTGAGAATTGACGACGAAATCAAGAGGCAAACAAACTCAGTGGAGAGTTCCGAAATTTCGAGTCACCCCGACGATCAGGTATTCATACAGTTCGGCAAGCTACCGGAGGTGCCATTTTACGCGACGCTGCCGAATAAGAGAGCAGCCGAAGCACTGGCGAGCCTACAGGCCGCCGGAAGCATTGCCAGCAACTACGTGGACAGGCTGAAAACAATGGAGGAAGAGAGAAAGGCTCCCGGTGAGGCTGAAGAACCGGAAGGCCTCCATGGGAAGGAAGTCGAAGACGACGACGACCTGCCGCTGGACATCTCCAGTTTGGGTCTTCCTCGGGAAACGCTTCTCAAACCGCAGAAGGTGGCCCTGGATCGGGTCGAGAGCCTGCCCACCGACGTGGAACCGCAGGAACCGTCCAGGGCGAAGGCGGACGTGCAAAAGAGCGTTTCTCTCTATGAAACGAGTTATCCAACTAGTTTGACGGGAAACCTTGGCGATAGTCAACCCGCAGGGAATTCGGCCGGTGCGACATCCGGAACTTTCGGACAGCGAATCAGACCTAAGTAATGAGGATTTTGAGCGAAAGGTTTTCCTTTTATCTAGTGCCACGCTTCCGAAGTTTCGCGACCTGCGATTGTTAATTTATTTCTTTTATTTATACTAAGTTAATAAAGTTAATTATCCTAAATATTACGCTCTGTTTGTTTTTAATTTATTCATCGTCGCATTTCTTTATCGATATGATATTTTCCACCAAAAGCTAAATGTATTTTGACATTCGAACCTTTATGTGTACTGTAAACATTCGTATGGAGTGACAATCTGTATTTTTCCAAAATTGTTCTTTGCCGTAAGTTGCGCTTACAAAATGAAGGCTCTTTCAACGGAGTCACCAATACCTGCGATACTTTGGCACACGTAAAATTGCATATGTAAAATTATACAGGCGAAACGCTTAAACTTTCTTCCATTGCCCAGCAAGGGGTGCCACGTTTTTAAAATCACACCCAAAAAATTATCAACATTGATAAATATACTCATTATATACATGCAGATAATTTTTGGATAGTTACGCGATGAAATTAAAATAAATTCAACGTTTTTTTAGCGTACAGGACAATTGTTTTTCATCACCAACTTTACGAATCCGGATAACTTTTTAGATTTGCGCAAAAAGGGGAAAAAGACCGAAAGATTGGACATGGCAACGGCAACGGATGTTTTACCAAATTTGAATTTTCAACGGGATTTTCCATTTTCAATTTTCAAAAAATTCAGAATTTTCCTTTTTTATAAAAAGGAGTTGCCGTCGATGGGTTGCCGACCGGAGACAGCGACCCAATCCAGGTATTTGCCTCAGAAGCACGGAAGAAAAGCTGAAGGTAAGGTTCAGGGAAGGAGCGAGCTTCGCAGACGGCGGGCAAACATCGGGAAAATATTTCAGTTTGCGTGCACGGAGCCCAATTTCCCGCCCCCCGTAAACCTTAAACCCTGAAAATTCCGTTCGACTAATTCGTTTCCACGTTTAACGACTCCAGACCGGGGTCGTTAAATTAGTTTTGGAAAAGTTAACGACTGGAGCACAATGTTGGAAAGTTGTCCTTTCATCCCCCGCAGGATGAAACAAGGCTGCGGAGCGGGGGGGGGGGGAGGGAAATTTGGGGGGTTTCTAACTGGCGCAGTCAACGTCGAGCTGCGCAACCGAGTCAAATTCCGAAACGTTGGCACTACCGAAATTCATTGCCTGCAAAAACCGATGAAATGGGATTCCGCCAAAAGAGAAGAAAGCGACGATGAGGTGCCGCACAGAAATAACCCCCAAACTTCCCATCCATTTAACCCAACCTTAAACCTAAGAGACCCAAAGCTTGTTCCCGATGTTTTACGAACGAAGCAATCGTCGCTCCGTGCTTTTTATCGCATGTAATGCTTTATATATATCCTTCACTGTCATCATAATGGCACACATTTAATGACAGATAAAATGTTTATTGTGTCGTTAAGCGTTAGCAAGCATCGAAATTAAATGTTTTTCGGACCGTAGATAATGCCATATATATATATATTTATTTTTTTTTTTTTAGAATCGGACCGTTTTGGAACTTCCGATTTCCCATTTTTACAAGTGTAAGTTTATTTATTATTTTTTTTCAAAAAAAAATTAAAATTCTTTGCCTGCCCAAAAGAATATTTTTTGAACAAAATAACCATATTTTCCTGAGACAATTGCAGCAGGGGAATTGTTCAAACCCGTCCAAATACACATCAAGTTTCAATACTTTGACGGATTGTCTTCCGCTGATGATCAAAGATCGATGCAATTTCTGCAACAGCAACGCCGGAACCTTACATTAACGACAAATGAAAAATTTTCTACCCGAATTGCTGACAAATTAGAGTCGAGCACAAATATTTCAACAAGAAATGACATATAGAAACAATCATCATTTAAATAACTTAAAACGAGTAAAAATAACGATTTGAAAATATGAAAATTTTGGCGAACAAAAATTTTTTTTTTTTTTCCTTTCCTGCTTATTTAGAATATTCGTAAATTGATTTGGAATTAAAAAAAAATCTATCATTTACATCAACGAATTAAATGTTTAACGAACAACATGTATTTTTCGCGATTTTCCTTTTAAGATCGTAAAAAAAAAATAAAAACCTTAGGTGAATTATTTGGGATTCGCAAAGAAAGCGAAATTTCTACGTGTTAATGATGGAGAAACAGGAATTTTGCATTGAAAAAGTACCTGAACGAAGCTTTGGGAGGAGGTTTTTACCTATAAAGTTTTCTCCGTTCATTCCTTACGTGAATTCTTATTCATTTTCGTTGTGTAATAAAAAATCAAAAGTCGTTAGACATATCGGAAGAATTCATTTACATATTTTTTCTTTCTTTCCTGCATCTGTCACCGGTATTTGAATAAGTGTCTTGTTCATATTATGTCTCCGATGAAAAAAAAAAAAAAAAAGAAATAATAATAATTCCCTAAGGAAATGAACAAGAGAAAATATTATTTCATCATGTCGGAAGCATTTGAAAAGGAAAATTTTGATGTTCTGGAGGCGATAACAACGCAAAGATCTTCGCTTCCTCCGCCCAAAATACATCAGGTTCGCGCACAAAGGAAAAATCATGGCTTCTCCCTGTATATTCAACTAATGCTGCCCACTTGCGTTAAAATTTTATTTTCCTCCTGCCCCTTCCTTTTCCAGCTTTCTGGAAAAGCTGTCGTGGCCTCTTCCCGTGTCCGGCATCTTGATACCTGAGGACGAGGATGCTTTTCAGGGTATTGTTCGATCTTTGGTTTCGTTTAAGAGCGTGTGCGAACTCCAAATGGAGAACGGATGGATGCGGCTCGCACTCTTCATTTCTTATTCGAAATTCGATTTTATTTTTCTTTCTTTTTTAACCTGAGATGACAATGCGTCAGAAAGTGAAATTGTCAAAGAGGAAAACTCACGCAGAGTCCCACGATCCCCGGTTTTAATGATCGCATAATTTTTGTCCTGCGGCACAACTTGAAAAGGAAATGAAGTTGGAACGGTGAAACGATGCACCCACCGCCTTGGGAAAATCGTAAAAAGTCAACAGCAATCTGCGCATCGCTGCAAATTGATGCGGTCGAATTTTGTGGGACCGTCAGCGGAGGTCTCCGGAAAACGTTTACGAAACGTGCAGGGGCTCAAAAACTCAAAAATCAGCGTTGAAACAACAGTTAAATCTCGGGCGAAAGAGATAAAATTTAACGTTATGGAGTGCCGGAACCAGAACTGCAGGCAGAAGGCTTTGCCAGGTCGAACGTCAGAGGGGTTTGTCGTTGCTGCCCGAATAATTTCGGGTCGAAAAATGTTTCTCGTCGGGGAAACTGGTTCAATTTCCTCGTTTTCCTTGGATTCTTAGTCAAAATTGCGAAATGATAAATGCAGGCGAAATGCTTTATATAACATCGCAGTCTTCGCACCCGCCAATTAGTCGATAGCGGCTAAAAGAATGGGTTAACAGAGGTCTCAAATGCATTTTTATTAAGTTTCCCAATCAAATTTCACAAGACTCCACGGTTCCAGCGTCTAATGCAACTCGTTTAAACGTGCCTTAAAAACGCACGTCCAAATCGCACTTTTGAATGGCCGATCCGATGATGCGAAAGCCGAATGAAATCTCTCCTGTGGTTTGCTGCTTTCAGGCAACGTGCTGACGGGACAGCGCCTCCCTTTCCGGAGTCGCGACCCACCGCCGCCCTTCCCAGGTTTCGAGATCCTCCGAGGGTGCGTCGCGGATCTTCCGCCGTTGAAGAGCGGCCGGCATCACCGGGAAATCCCAAAAATCGCTGTTATCCGCGTTAAAGCCCCCGCCAGGTTCAGGTTTTTTTTTTCGCTGCGCAGAATTTTGAAACTGAGCATTGACCATATTGAAATAAATTCACGTAATCGAAATGAGGAAAGAAAATGAGAAAAAAAAAAAAAAAACCTTTTAACCGCCTTGGGCAGCAATGGAAATCGCATTATGCGGATGTAATAAGGTATTTCGGAGTTTAAATTTGTTTCGAATGATATAAAGATTAACTTTATTTACGAGGCTCGTATAAATATGATTATTTTTTCTTTTTTCGTCGACCGGGCAAAGTTGTTTTTGCGGATAAGAACAATATGTGTATATTTAAATGCACGGGAGAGGAAGGCAAACGTCGTTTACGTGCGGGCGCTGATCTGCGGACGGTTTGCGTGATGATGCGACGCATGGAAATGAAGTTTCTGCAGGTATTTCAAATTCTCTGTCGGGTCGAAAGATGCTTCCGGATCGGCCCGCGGGTTCCGTTTCCGTCTCCAGCAGGTACGACCTGGAGTTCGCCTCCCGAAATTTCCTCGGCGAGCGAATCGATTTGTTGCTTCGTTTCAATTTTCAAACTCTTCCGCCAGATTTTTTCTTTCTCTTTCAACTTTTCCCCTTTTCCTTCCTTCCGGCTGTACCGCCACCTTCGGCTTCCGGATTGCGCAACGCGAACGGATCGCCATTTACCCCGTGGCGCCTCGCCTGCGGGACGGGCCCGCACGGCCGGTCTGCAACGGGTGAATTTCCATTTTTCAGTATACAGTATTTTCATATAATGTATCGCGATTATCCACGTTCGCTGTTCAAGGGAAGACAAGCGGCAGCTAGAGCTTCAAAAAAGAAAAAAAAAAAAAAGGTGAATACTTCCATTTACCCTGGACTTTTACGGATTTATGTATGCGCGCATATATCAAACGGCGACTGATTTGATTTATGTATATTAACAAAATCCGCGTGATTCAAAAATAAACGAAACAAAACTATCATATAATGACCGGGTACCGGCTTTGAAGTCTCAATCTGCTCAAACCGCGAATCAAAAATGTAGATTAAAAAATTGAAATATACATGTATCGCTTGTCAGCGTTTCATATGGTTAACCATCAGATTCTGCTCTTTCAAAATTTTTCATCGAAAATGAAAAATAATAACTGCTGCACGTATATCGGCTTAATTTCCATTTTTGCCGTTCGCACAAAACGGCGAAATGTTTGATGTTACGAATTTTTTCATGCATCAAACGTTTTTGCCGGCCAATCATGTATATTTGAATGTAAAACGGTACGTGGATATTGAGAACCAAGATGCGGGGCGAATGAAAAAAAATTATAAATGCTTTATCATAAATAATTACAGCTTTTTAATTAAGGGAAAAAGAAACAAAAATTCACAGCATGAATATTACTTTTTCGCCGCGTGCACTTTACCCTGTATGTACCGGGGGAAAATGATAAATGTAAAATAAAGAAAATCAATCAACAAAAAAAACTGATATATATATTTACCAAATAAATATACGTTTCAAACAAGCGATGATGTGTTTTTATACGCAAAATATTCGCGTTTTATTATCTGCACGGCGATTTTATGTTTTTCACCGTGCTCCTTCTACGATGATTACGATGACGATGATGATGATGATAGTTACGATGAAGACTGACGAATTAAGTGAATGGTTAACGAATGATTGAATGAATGAATGAATGATGAAGATGATTTGAAATGCGCGAAAAATGTATGTAAAATTAAAAAAAATATCCTTCACCAGTTTATGAATCTAGTCCAGTTTGTCACGTGTGTCTTATACCGAATATATATTCACGTATATCATGTACCGAATTTTACAAAAACATTTAACGTCAGACTAGATTTTTTTTTTTTTCTTTTTATAACGTCGCTAACGAATTTGTCTTCCTGACGAGGTAGCGCCCTATCAGTCTGGATTGCCGCTTGGAAACAAAACGAAATTCAACAAAGTCCCGTGTACAGGAAGAAGAAGCTTCGAGAAAGTGCCGGATGACGGTTTGGACGCGAAGAGGATGCTGGAGGAAGGCTGTGGCGGAGCACCGAAAAGCGAATGCGATTGCAACCGGGAGTTTTCCTGTGGGAAAATTTTGCTTTTCCTCGCCGACTTAACTCAGGCTCCGGCCGATTCCTGCAAAAATAAATTCGCCCGGGTGAATAAGCCGAGCCGACGAGTCTTCCAGCCCAGGCGGTCCCCGCGATCGTACCTGATTTGAATGCGCTTCGCTTTGGTTTTAAAGTCTCGCGTTTAGCGTTCTCCCTCCGCTCAGTACACGTAGAAAGTCCTGTCCTCCGCCTGTCTGGAAACGCGCTCGGACTGCGCCTGATCGGAATCTCTCGCCTGGGCAAACGGCGAGGCCTTCCTCTTGCCGTAGGAGGACGCCTTCGGGGACTCGTCTGGAACGTTGATCGGCTTCAGCACGAGGAGACCCGCGTGGACGTCCTTCGGCACTGGAAAGGGCGAAACGGTGAAAATGGGCGATTATCGGGCGTTTAACCCGGAAGGAGCCGGCAGAACGTATCTGGACCGACCGGCTGGAAGATCACGGCCAGAGGACGTTGCAAGAAAGTCTTTCACTTTCTACGCAACCCGTTTCCTTCACTTTTCTGCATCACGATCTGAAAAATCCCGCGATTACGTGAGCGGATCTCTCATGACAGAGAGGCTCGCTTCCGATCCCGCGCACGAAATTCGCTTCCTTCCGGGGCTCGGCCGCCGCAAATTTGACCGTCACCGAGGGGCATCGGATCGCGACGCCGGAAAGCGGGTTTCGATCCGATCCGGATTCGGGACCCGGAACCTTTCCCCTGCCGGGGGCCCGGGGCAGCTTCCGTTTGCAAGGGTTTACGCCGGTTGCCGGGATTTCCGCCATCTCCAAGCAGACGGAATGCCTCGTTAACTTTGCGGAAAGTAACGCGAGACGCGGAGCGTGGACGGCGAGCGGCTCGTGCAAGAAGACGAAGAAGAAGAACCACTTTCATTGCGGAGGAACGGTTTCACTTTTCTGTACGTATCGGATGTAATTACGCGTTTCCTGCCTCCCATCGGACTCGCGACTGACCATTTAGGTCCGAAGGCAGCGGGTGCCTGCCACTCTCAACGCGGCACCGGCGTGCGACGGTTTGTCCTTCCTTTGTGGCGGATCACCCCTCCGTCGGAAAAATTGCACGAAATCTTGTTTGAACGGACTCACCATCTTGCGGCACCGCGAATGCGCCCCTCTTCGTGTATCCGTGGGCCGAGGAGGAACCGAAGTTGGTGGAAATGGACGGCGAATATCCGGGCGTCGGAGCTCCGTATCCGCTCGAAACCCCCGAGGTGTAACCTGAGAAGGAAACATTATTCGGTCATCGCGTCGAACGTCGGGAGGAAATGCCCGTGATGTACCGGGAGTGCCAACCTGTGTTGTGCTGGTCGTGGTCGACGGCAGCGGATGCGAAAGCCGTGGCGGGCCCGCTGCTTCCGTGGCTGAGCAGGGCGTTGGCGGCAATGTTGCGGCCGAACTCGCTGATTGCGTCGCCCTTCGTGGCTATGACTTTACCCTTGGTGGATATGAGCTGACCCTTGGCTTTGATGATTTGCCCTCCCAGGGCGATGACTCCGCCCTTTATGGCTTTGGCTGCCTGGATCAGCGTGTTCAGCACGGCCTTTTTGAATGCCCAGATGTCGAACGATTTCGTGTTGTACGACTGGAAATATCGGATTTCGTTGATGCGCGTGCGGAAATCGAGGACGCGAATCGAAGGTGCGCATACTCACGCTGACTGGAGTGCCGTAGTGGAGGTCGGATTCGGCGTTGTGGCCGGAGCTGGAACCGGCGAAGAGACTCAGCTTTTGCTGCAGTTTGCTGCCGATGATGCCGAGGAGATCTCCTCCTCCGGATCGCCTGGTCCTGTCCGCGGTGGCTTCGTCCTCGGAGGCTTCCTCGTCCAGATCGACGTCCGACAGGTCGTTTCGCTTGATTCTGATTCCGTTCACGGAGATGGAACCGTCGTTTTCCTTTTCTATATCGATTTCCGGATAGGTCAGATAATCCGCCGCGGCGTCGCCGCTTCTCCTTATCCTCAGTCCTCTCACCGTGCCGTCCTCGGGCGCGGTGTCCACGTCGATCTCGTACAAATCCGAGGGTTTGTCGCTGTCGGGCTCCTGGTTCGGTATCGACGCCGCGCGGCACGCGACGGCGAAGAGGGAGAGCATTAAAATCTGCGATGCCTGAAACGAGGAAACTCGCCGATCATCTCCATTTTTCTTTCGCTGCAATTATGCAACCTGCAGTAATTAAATACGTGATGCAATTTTCATTGTGGACCACGTCTCCGAATAAATAACGTGGAAGGCGATGGTTTTCCCCTGAGATTCCTCCACGTTTTTCCAGAACACCCTCGGACCGTTATTTCCAGACGCAGTTTTTCGTGCAAAACCCAATACCTTACTTCCTGCGACATAAGCGGAAATTGGAGAATTGTCACTGCCTTCCGACAACTCGTTCCGCCACGCAATTAGCGCGGGACCCGAATTTTCCCTCCGTTCGATACCTGATTTGGACGCATTTCCCAAATAAGGTTTCGAAACTCGAAATGGGAGGCGTCGCCGGTAAAATACCATCGGGATTAACTTTATCCGCGTCATTTATCTACTCTCTTATAACACAAAAAATCAATTCGAGCAAGGAACCGAAAAAAATATACGAAAAAAACCTGTAAATTCAAGGTTTCCAATGTTATGCAACCAATATATAAGCGACATCGAAATTACATCACTTAAAATCAAGTTTCTATTGTGAAACAACACAAAACCAACGAGATAAATTATGTTAATATATTTATGGATGTGTGTGTGTGTGTACACGAATATGAAAATGGTTCAACTGATCAAACCAGATTCCATGATCGTTTCGATATTTTCAAACTTTCGTCCTGCGATTGCTTAATAAGCAACCTCCGGCATGTTTTCAGTTCCTGCACCGTGCGTTTGTTTTACAACCGGAAGTTCCCTTTGACCCACTGAACGCGAGAGGTGAAATCGAATACATTTTCTGTTCGGGACGCGGTGCAAAACGGAAAATTCTGCATTATCCGCCCAAAGTTTTGCACATTCAACAGGTGGAAAATTATCCATAAATTAAAACCGCACCCCCCCCCTTCCTTCCCGCACGCGAACGGAACGTTATGCGCTGCGTCCGAACTGCGCGAACGTTTTCCGTGCGCGGTTTCGGCCTCTTTCGACGTCTCCCGCCCTTGCGCACCGCGGAAGAAAAAAAGAGAGGAGTCTCTTAATGCGAGAGAGGGTGAACGGTGGAGTTGCTAATTTGCAACTGTCCACCCCCGCCGCGGTCCGGAGGAGTCCGCGTCCGGCTCGGTGGTTAGTCAGCGACCCCAATTGCGCGGACGCGGGGGGTTGAAAAACAATTCTCCGCCCGCTACGTGCCAACGCGGTGGATTCATCGTCGGGGAACCAAAAAGGTTTTGCTTCTCCGTTTTCGCGTTGCGCATTTCGCAGGTATAAATGCGCGCCTTTCTGGCGTGAATCGACGTCCCCGGCCCCTGTTTGCGCGAAAAGAGCAGACGGCAGCGAAAAACATATTTAGAGCATTATATTTTGTTTTCATTTGCAATTATGCATTACGAACCGAAATTGGGAGAAAGTTTCTCGCTATTAACTTTCCAAAGGATTTTCCTTTTGGCGGCCCACGCTTTGCGCAGTGACGAAGCCGTGGAAGAAGAACGGGGAGAAAAACTTAAAACTGCACTTTCCGAAATGACCGATTGGTGGAGCGTCCGCGAACGTGGAGGGTGCGGTCGGCCCGCCACGCGAACGTTTTACGGTCAGCGAGGCTGCCAAACCGAGATGCCGCCATTGCCGCCGCTTTCAAGTTCAATAACGCTAAAAACCACTCTCGCTTTTAACGCTCTCCGGCGCGGGTCAACCGCCAGCAGATCGCGGTTAAAAAGAAGGAAAATTCCCTCCGCTTTCCCGGGGGACGCTCCTGCCGTACACTCAAAGTTGCACCTACCTTCATTGCGCGGATCTCCTGGGAATATTCCAAATGTGATGCGGTCGCCGGATTGTCGCTGGAAAGGCAAAAAAGCGCGACTGTCTGCGTGCAAGAAACTTGTAAACGGATAACTTTAACAATTGTCTTTAATGGAATGATTCAATAGCGAACTCTCACTTTCTAGATATATGAGACTTCCATGCCAGTGCAGTGAGTCCCCACCATCCCTTGCCGGTCCCCGAAGAATTGGAAATGGTAGAAGACGTGGGGACGTGGCAGTAGTTCCGGTGGCATCGTCCATCATCTAACGTTCCATCCACGGCGATCCTCCGCGTTTCCTTCGGAACTTTCATCGGAGACGCGCTCCGGCGTTTAAGGGCTGCCGGGGTTAAATGCTTTCACCCTCCGAGGGAAACGCATCAAAAATTATTTTCTGTTCATCCGCTTACGAAACCGAATTTTGAATTTTGAGTCGGTTCCCAACCCCGATGTTATCTGGCGGTCGAATTGCGTCGTTGTGGTTGTCGTTCGCCTGACGATTCTCATCGTCGCTGCTGGAGCCGGACCCAACTCAAAATTACGGATTTTGCATTTCATCACGGTGCACGACCGTGATCGCCTGGTGCACGACCGAATTGCATTCGTGTCACAGAGTGCGACGCCGAACGGCGTGAGGAGACCTTTCCGAACGCAGAAATCCGTGGACCGCGACTCTGCCGTTGATTTTCTTCCGGTGGCAAAATTTTTCCCGGTTTTCCCTGCCGAGTTTTGCAATTTCGAATGGGTCAAGATCGCCTCCATGGCGGAACAACGAAATGCCTGCCAGGAAGTGCCACGCTCGTTCGTTTGGTTGAAATACCAGGTACGCAGTGAAAGGCTCGAGAGGATTTTTTAATTTTTAAGGAACCGACATCATGTCGATCGGGTAAATCTTTCGTCCAAGTACACTTCAATGGAAATTTAGGAACAAAAAAAGAAAAAAGAATATATCGCTCATTAGGCGAAACCTGTTTTTCAGGTTTCAACTGAAAATCTATCCGGAACGGCAGGTTCGTTTCTATTGCGGAAACCGTAGAAAACCTCACCGGAAGAACACCCAGGGCACTACCGCAAAGGACGCCCTCGAAAATTATGTGATATAATTTTATCGAAATTCCATAATTATGTCATCAAAAACTATTTATTTTCCAACGTGTGCAAACAAGGTTTAAAAACGAGCCAAAATCTACGGTCTGCGCAAGGAGGACGTGACAAACCACAAATGCGAATGTCTCGTTGCTTTCTTTGCATGTCCCGTCTTCTGCAGTCTCTTTCCGGTGGCCCGCAGGCCTTCCGGAAGGCTTCGTTCTTCCGACTGCCGCACTCACTTCGACCGCGGCGGAGTTTCGGCAACCCCCGGGAAGAAGCCCCTCTCTGCAAGCTCACAAAAAGCGAACCTCCCGAATGCGAGAGGTTAAGGAGTTGCGGCCCGAGGCGGTGCCACGAGACAGCGGGAGTCGATAAGTCGACCCGGTGCTTAAGCAGTAAAAGAGGATGAGTGTGAGAATGTGCGCGAATGCGGTGAAAGGATCGACGTAAAAGTTGAGGTTAATGGAAAGTCCGGTCCGATTGATTTCAACTGCTCCAGAATCTGCGCTGGGAGTGGCAAAACGTTAAAAAACTGGGTTTGCCCCCCCCCCCCGCGGGGGGGGGGCAAGAAACACCGAGGAATGTGCCCGAACATGAAAATTATCCAGGGAAAATTTAAAGGCTTCTCCTTCGGAAGGAACGGCAGATTGACCGAAGATCGAACGCCATTCGTTCCGCAGGGAGCCTCCCTCTGTTGCGGTGTCGGGTGCGCCCCAAACCAGTCAGGTACGCGAAATCCGAAAGAGAATCAGGTACACGAAGTGATTGCCTTCGCAGAAGCGCATGTGCGCTGCATCCAGCCGGCGTGCGTTGCTGACGGTGCCAGGGCAGCCAACCTTCACTCCGGAAACTGCCCTCCGCGATAAATTATTTGTTTTTGCGGTGCTCTCATCGTCATTTTCAACGTCGTCTTCGTCTGCCTTCCGGCTCCGTCGGCGCAATAATCACCACCCTCCGACTAAGTGCGACAGGTCTTCAGTTTCCGTCGAAACCTCCTCCGCGATGCTCCATTTCTAATCCCCCGAATGCGAAGTCGTAAAAGTGAGCTCCAAACCCAACTTTAAATTTGCACGATCAAGATTAAAAGGCGTACAATGGGCGCAGTTAATCCGCAAAAGAGATTAAAATTAATACAAAGATAATGAGCTACACAAAAAACGAGTATCAACGCGATCCGGCAGGCATCTTTTGCATATATTCAGCGTATTTTTATAAGCCAACATAAAAAAAAGAGAAGATATTTTTTTGCTTTTAATATGCAGATAAAATTGTTTTTTTTTATAACCAAACTGCATCGAAAATGTGTGATACATAAATGAAATAACATTATTCGCCGACATAATAAAAATGTTATTAATATAAATATGTGTAATTTTCAACTGGCACCTTTTAAATAACATCCTTAAAAATTACATTCCGTTAAGCATTGGGTTTTGTGATGGCTTCCACCATCATCAATATAAATAAACCTTACGTAATATATCTTAAAAATTTTATATTGTGAAATATTTTAAACTTATGTAGAATTGTTTTACTAATAATGTTATCGACGTGTCACATATAATATGAATATGTAGAATTATTTATATATTTAATTATGTAACATATTTTTAATGACCTTTTATAATGCAGCGGAACATTAATATAAGGCTGATATTTTTTTTTTATTCACGTATCATTTAACGTAAAGATCTCGTACGTCCAATTATATATATTGCAACATTATTTATTTTCCTCTATTCTATATAAAAATACATGTATATTTTTTTTTTTTTTTGAAAGTTAACTTTTAGTACAGGTAATTTATTTTTATAAATCATGCATGTATTTTTTTTTTTTTTCGTGATGGTTGAGCATCACCGATTGCGCTTAATTAAGTAATTGAGAGAATTAATATAAATGTATTTATTTAATTGCATATTTGGAGTTTTCTTTCCTTTGTGGAGGAAAGTCGAATGTTTTCTTCTGCTTTTGGGGAAAAAATTTCTTTTTTTTTTTTTTTCTTTTTACTGTCGGACGATCACCGTGTAACTTCCGCCTGCGCACGGCTATGCTTCCGATATATTTGTACATCCGATGTTATGAATTTTATTTAACGCATTAAACAGAGTGTTGGGCGTGGAAATGAGAACTCGCCTTTATCGAAATCAAATTGAGGTTACATAAAAAGGTAATAAATGCCTGGATTTATCGGAGCAAAGCCAACGGCGATCTGGCGTCTGAACAAAGACTTGGAACCTGAACTTCCGGAATATTTGCAACCGGGTTTCTCGTCCCGGTTTCCGGTTTTCTCCCGCCCACCCGCTGGTTCGCGATCTGCTCCCACTGCGGGGAGCTCCTTCCCCTTCACGCGTGAAATTGCCGAAACTGCTTGTCGCGAGTCCAGCGCGTTTTCGCTGGATTTAAGCAACGGGGGGGATTCAGCAGCGAATTGAAATCTTTCCTTCATAATCGGAGCTGGTGACCGGGACAATGCCGTGCCGACTCTCCGTGTGAAATCCACGTAATCCCAGTTGGATTTTCTCCGTTCACACGCAGGTTTCGAACCTGGTTTTTATTTTTCCGTTAGATTTTCTTTTTTTTTGCATTCCGTCCGCGTGTTGCGAAAGGCTTTGGGAACAATTTAGATTTTTCCGCGCACCGTTTTTCGGCGGTATCCGAATCCGTCTTTTGCGCGCAATCTCGGACTCGTTGCAATGCAACAAATGTTAAAAATTTACAAATTAGCCCTGGAGATAAACATGGTGCAATCCGGGTTTATCAAGGTATCCTTCATTGTGTGACCAGTTCCAGTAACCAATTAGGAAGTGAGATTCTCATCGTTTCCCAGACTTCTGTGTATAACATATCGAGCGAGTTCTGCAACTTTTTGAAGCATGTTCAAAGGTCCTCAGCCTTTGGGTTAACCAAACATTCAGGTCTTTCTCTTATGCAACGCCGTCGCTTTGGCTCGTTTCGGAACGAGCACTTTCGGCGCCTAAAGGATCGTGAATCACGGCAAGACGATTCCAGAATCGGACACTTTTTCCAGTCGACCGCTACCTGCGGGGTTAAAAATTCAGCCTGCATCCATCTTCGGATGCATCCGGAAAAACTGCGGGAAATGGCGCCCCGAGACGAGATTCGGTCCGGCCACCAATTTTATTTTTATACGTATGCGGTAAATTTTACGTGTCAGTTCGTTACCCAAATATAAAAGCTAAATTCTAGGCACTTTTGAAGGTAACGGTGGGAGCAATGCATTGAATTTCTGCTCAAAAATAGATCGGTTTTGAGGTATTTTAACGCATACCTTAATTTTCCAATTTTCATCGAGGAAATAGCGCAATCCGCGGTATTACTCTACGTATTGTGTCGCACTGATTCTTCCGGAATGGTTTTTACTCCGATGCTGCCGAATCCGTGTCAAGATCCACGAAAAATCCCACAGTGTTTGATTTTAAGAAGCAAACGCTATTTTTAACAATGCGTTGTTATATAACAAAAAGATAATTATCCGGCGGTTTTAATTAAGGTAATACATCAACGACGAAACGTGATGAAGTCGGAAACAATTTTATTTTTGTGCATTCTACGTTATGAGGTTGTTACATTAAACATTTTCCGCCGTTCGGCCGGTTACTTTACCAACCGCGGAAAAAAAAAAAAAAAAACGAAGGGGTGCAGATAATGCAGAGCAGGTTAGGTATGCGCAGCAGTTGCATGGGAGAAAGCAGCGAGCCCGCTGCACTGTCAGGGCGTGCAACAACGCGGTAACCAGTGGCAGAGGATCTTTCCGGAGCGGAAAAATCGGAAAATTTTGATTCGGAACCGGAAGGAAATCGATCGTCGGTGATGGGGGGATCCGGAACGGTTCGCCACTGCGGTCGGACTCCGTGGCAGGAAGATCCCCGCGGAAATCCGGGCGTGGCAACAATGCGATATTTACACGTTACATCAAATCCGGACTTCCTTTCGTTTCGGGGGAGGATTTGGAACAAGCGGCGGATCTGCGATTTTCCTCGCGGAAAGGAGCCTCCCAGCAGAGGCGGCTTGTGCTTCCTGCCACGTGAAACGACATGTTGGAATACCTTTTCCCTTTCGTTCCGTTTGGATGTCCAGATCTTCACCACTCCTAACCTAAATGGTCGCACTGAAACCGAAAGACCTGTAAAAAATGTTTAAAAGAATAATCGAAAGCGCAAAATTTCCAATTTCTGAACAATCGCGTTCTTATATACGCTTACAAACATTTATTTGAATACATCCACGAGGAATTTTAAAGAAAAACGTTCGATCTTTAACAGTTTATGAGAACGTGTGCAGGGTGTACCATTTGGATGATTTAACAAAGTTTCGTTTACAAAATAACATGGAAATAAAAGATTATGAGCAATGCATAACCATGTACACTGCATATCGGAAGCACAAAGCACAGAAGCAAAAAAAATAAAATTTTACAATATCCTTTTCGATAATATAAAAAAATATTCTTTTATTTTGCTGCTCATTTTTCCTGAAACATAATGTAAATGTTTGCTTAAATATTTAAATACAAACAATAGGTAATCCCAATTTAGCCGTAGGGCTTTGCATGTAATTCGGTAATTTTTTTTTGTGCGTTAAACTGATATATATGGCCCATAAGGAATACGTAAATATATGCAGTTATAATTTACTTTTTTCGCTTTACATTTTCGAAATGAATCATATATGATGTCATTGTATGAATCATGCAAAAGCCAAAAGCTGCACTTATATAATGCGATTTTTTCAGGCGAAATAAGATAGTTGATCGGAAAAAAAAAGTTAACTTTTTATATGAAAATATATTCATGTGGTGATACATGCCAAGAGCTTGGTAAATTCCCGAAATCGCTAAATTTTACCGATTAAATGTTCGTTCGAACACGTGTAATATGATGGGTTACCTTATAGAGCAGAGAGAGAGAGAGAGAGAGACGAGAAAAAAAAAACCAGAGAATTAAGTAACATTTATTAATATAAATAAAAAGTCGATTAGATGAAAGTTTGTTAATATGAATAATTCAGTATCCGGCATTTCACGCGTGCTCGGGGATCGGAAACCGGAGGAAGGAGATCCATCGACTTCTGGCGGAAGAGCGGTGGGCAGCTTCCGCCACGTCACGCCGGGTAAATCCATCTTCGGCGGACGGCTTCTCCTCGGGCCCGGCGCTCGCGAACGATTCACGCATCTCCGACCGTTTCGCGCGGGAGTGAAAGGGATGGGAAACACTCTCCGAGGCATCTGAGGATGGGAGGCGGGCAATAGTCGGATGCGATTGCTGACACGACGGAAGATGCCGCCGTTCCGCGTCTCCCGAGGTTGATATCCCTTTTTATTGTCGGGGAAAGAATTGCGGTCGGTTGCGCTCGGATTATTCGGCCAATTGTTCGAAAAAACGGAAATCTGAATTTTCTCGCTCGCCAACGGTGTAATTTTACCTGATTGAAATTTCGGCGGAAATGCATTTTTAATATCGCTCCGGCGAGATACTTCATAAAGGAAGTGAGGGTTTCCCATTCGTTTCCGCATTTAACTAATTTTCTTATTTGACCGCACAGAGAGAAATTCTATAGTGGAAATATCTGGGCTAAATAAAAACCTGATATTAAGCAACTGCATACAATAAAAAGTCTCGGGAGCGGGGATCGGCAAAGTCCAAGTCTTTCTCTTTCACCGAAGGAGTCAGGTGGCAAACTGGTTTCCTCCAAATGGTAAAGACTAGTGACACGTTGATCGGAATCATTCGCATTTGGGTTATGCAACCGTCAGGTAAATTTTCTGCCTTGGCCATTTTTGTTGCGCGTCAAAATGAGGCGTTAAATTTCGGGCAGGGCGAAATTTTCGGCCCGCGTTCGTGCCTGCGGCCGACTGCCGCCCAATCGCCTTGATCGTCGATGAATTAGCCGGCAAAAATGCAGTATTTATTTATTTTTCCGCATTGCAGCGATTTGGGAAATTGCATTGCAAAAATTTTTTTCCTCAAAACATCAACGAACGTCTTTACCGAATAACAATCGAAATATAAACGTAGAAATAAAATTCTGTCGCCTGAATTACGAACAGTTTCTAGTGGTGCGGATTTGGAATTTTCAGGGAACGTAAGGAGAGTGGACAAAAAAAAAAAAAAAAATCAGCACAAACAATGCCATCTTGTATTAATTAAATATATTTTCATCTTATTCCTTTCCTCGGTTTTAAAATTAGGTATAAAATTTAAAACTCAAACATTAAACGACAAACTTAAAGGCCCCCGTTACGAAAGAAGCGATTCCACAGCCTTTTTTTTGTACCACTTTTTCTTCACCTTTTTGCTTTCCTCTTTCCTGTTGGAATTTTCTTCTTTCGTTTGGAAACTGGAGGAACTGTCGAAATTTTCGATAGGAACTTCGTCGCCGGACACGATATTTGTCAGTTTGTCCAACAGAAAGGCGTCGTAGCTGACTTGCGTGTTTTTCCCCTCCGCATCTTGATTGCTCCCGCTCTTTTTCGCCCTGCTAAAACTGTTTTTTATGATTTTGTAAATGTTT
Source organism: Ricinus marginatus (assembly GCA_028565995.1). NCBI lineage: Eukaryota > Metazoa > Arthropoda > Insecta > Psocodea > Ricinidae > Ricinus > Ricinus marginatus. The sequence continues at coordinate 17,583 of JAOWBB010014930.1, read as the reverse complement.
GCCTTCTTCCCGGTCGGCCTGGCATCCGTCAGGGACGCGTTCCGTTTCGCCTCGGACGCCTCGACTTCCTCTTCGAAATGCGTGCGGGATATCCATACGCTGCTCTTCGGCTTTATTTCGCCCGGTGTCCCGCCTCTTGAAATTGCATTTGACCGAGACACTTCCGGAGCTTGTATCGAATCCCTGAGTTTGTCCCAGAAGTTCCACAGTTTCCCGGCCCGATTGTAATCCAGTAGGAAATAGTAGCTTAATTCTGGAGGAATTTCACAGCGTTCGTATAGAACGGGTATCACTTTTCTTTCCCTAATATCTAAAATGAGTAAAGAAAGGCACTTAATTTGACCGAACGGGATGGCGCACATCACTTTTTCATGCATACAGCTACAGTGAGATTTCTACGCAATTCGGAGCGGCATATTTTGGATATATAATAATAGTAAAAAAATAATTAAAAATCATTTAAAGACAGGAAAGTCCGATGTTTTAAATTTAAAGAAAAACGGGGAAAAACGCAGTAAGTATTGACTTTAAAATGCAAATAAAAAAGAGCGTATAATAACAATGTAGCAATTTTTAAACTAACATTTAAAATTTGCATTTGGTCGAGCAAAAGCCGAAAATTCTAATATTAAAAATTTTTAACGATAACAAATGCGTCTAATTAAAAAATGAAAAAATTCGTATAAAAAAAATTTGAACTTATAAGTATCTCAGATTTATACCTGTATTATTCCATTCTATCCTTTGGATGTTTTAATTAACATTTAACTTTTAAAGCTAATCAAATTTAGGTACTAAATAATCAATACACGTAAGGGAATATTTCATCTTCTCTTAAGCGAATGAAAACTGATGAAAAGGGAAAAAAATGATTGCTAACCTATTCCCAAAGCCTGCGCAAAAGTGACAAAAAATTTATTGGCTTTACTTTTGAAAAAATTAGAGGAGACAATGACAACTAATCTTCGACACCTTTCGGCGATTAACTTAGTTATGGCATCATGCTCGAACTGAACACCGCCAATCAGGTCTCTGTCGCGAACGCACAACTGGAAAAGAAATACATTGAATTTTAAATACATAAATATGAAAATCTTACGATTGACATTACTCTAAGTTGCTTCAACTAAACGGCTTGGTTATGCGAAATTTCTTTAAAAATTAAAATCTTATTCGTCGTGTGATGCAAAGTTTGCACTTGGTGCATGATGACTGAAAAATGCACACGGGAAAATATTTCCACTTCGGCGAATGAAAAATTTAATTGAAATAAGAAACAAAGGTACGTTTCATTATAATTCGTGTATAAATTGTAACGTAATGTTACTTTCTTAAGTGTAATTGCTTATATGTTAATATGCAGCGTGTCTAAAACTTTGGCGTTTTTTTTTTTTTTTAATTTTTTCAAAAATGAAGAATTTTGGATAAGTGTAATCAGAAACTTATTAAAATAAATTTTGTGGGAAACAGAACATTTGTAGAAATTACCTTAAAGTTATACTTCTTCTCCATTGTTTCAACTATTTCCGTTGCAAAATCGCAATCTTCTTCAGCATATAAAATGTAAGCATCATAAATTTGTGGTTCCAAACCATTTTTCAGTCTTATAACATCATCTACAGTTAGTATATTTTTATCTGTTTCCATATAAATATTATTTGAAACTGTGTTCATATTTTTCAGTCTTTCCATATAATCAAGACTGTCTTTTGCTAAAATTAATATTAAAATTATGAAACCATTATCAAAATTATATGGAGAATTAATATGAATTATCTAAAAATCTAAACTCTTAAAAGTTGATTTGATATTTTTCAAACTTATATTCACTGACAATACAATTGAACAAAATATTTATGTAAATAATTACGTGTAAAAGTATGATATTTTAAATTTAATAATTTTCTTAGTTACACATTTTAAAAAAGCTTAATTCTGATATTTTTTTAACTTATTACTTGATATGGAAAAATTTTAGTATAAACTTACATATTGCTTCTTTTGTATCATCTAACACGTCATACCGATCTATACAACTTAGATATTCTTGAAATAATGAAATATTTCCTTTCATCCCCCAATGAGTTACTAGTGCTGACAACTGATCAGGCATAGTTGATATGTGATTTATCTCCATAGTGCTTAGACCCATCAACTGTGCCAGACCTCTCCAGTCTCTTGGCAGGCCATCACTTGTTGGTATTACCTTATGTGGATTAAGACTAGCAGCGAGGGTAACTAATGTAGAATTTTTTAAGGCACTTAAAGGAATTTGAGCAACATCTAAATTTTGAATTTCCGCCATTATTATCACATCTGTAACTAGACAAAATTAAATATTATTATTTGTAAATTATTATTTATTATATATTTTTAATTGTGTTTTAGACTTTGGTTCAGCTTATATTGCCAGACACGTAAGTAACATATTAGATCAGGAGCTTTTATAATTGTAACAAAATAATCATATTAAAAATAATACCGCATTCTATTATTATATATCACGATTTTAATTATTATCATATAATAGGCGTGATTTAGTTATATTTCACCAAATGTTCGACTGCAGGCAACTTTTTTCATTAAAAAAAAAAAAAAAAAAAATTCACGACACTTTAGATTGCTTACGCATTTGATTTACTTACAACATGGATGGAAATAAAAAATACTGGATGCTATTCCTGAAAATCTTATAAAAATCAAATGCTATTAAAACAGTTCAATATTCTGACATAATTTTTTGTCGTCTCGTCAATTTGTTTATAACGTATTGCAGACATGTCAATTATATGTGGGTCACGATTTCTAAGAATACCACAGACGTACGCGATTTCGAAAAATTTCTTTCTGCCACGTTGCCGAACTTCAGAGCTGGTTCTCTGTGATTAATACATCGGTTTTCTTACTTCCCAAAATAATTTATTTCAAAAATGGGGATAAAGCATGCATCCTTTATTTCCCGGACTGTTTTAGTGAAGGACAACGTGGAAGAATCTCTGCGATTCTTGAATAGAGTTCTGGGGAAGGAAGATATAATCGATCAGTTTAGAAGGACGAGGAGATACGAGAAACCAAGTCAAGTATGAATCTTAATTGCAACATTTCAATTGATTTATTTAAGGATGCATTAAATTTTTATTTCAATAAAAATAATGAAATGAATTTTTTTTTAAGCAAAAACAAAAAGCTTAAAAAAGTAAAATTGTGAGTCGGTTCAGATTAGTTTTTCTATGTTTTTTACACATTCATATGTATGTGAAAACGCAAGTGGAAAACTAAAAATCTATCATATGTATTGCATATATATATGCCTGTCATGTATCTGTGCGTATCTATGTATTTTACATCAGTTTAATAAGCGAAACTCAGAAAGTCCTTTTAATTTGAAAAAATTTTATTTATTTTATTCCTATTTTTGGAATTTTTTATTCACGCAATTTATATAATCTTTGTTTTAACAATTGTAACATTCTAAAATTTAATTTTTTAAGTCCATATTTCATATAAATTAAAGCAGTTTCTTCATTTCTTTTGAAGATTTTGTTGTGATCAAGTCTTTCAGATGTTGTTTGTGCATTTTTAATTTTTGATTAAATTTTTTACTTATAGATGAGAAAAAGGATTAATTTTGAAAGGTGTAAGGCACTGTACAATGAAGACATGACCAGGAAGATTACCTTTCTTTTTAGGAAAAACAGGAAAGAGCCTTTTCCAGGATGCTTTTAAAAAAAATTATCCCATCTTTTAAATTAATATTTTATAAAAATAAATAAAAGCAGTTTTTTGTATTTTCATTGTAGCTGAGTCTGTATCATTCTCTCAGATTTATGTTATGGTTTATGCTGTGAATTACTTTCAGTGAAGTAAATCAAAATAAATTTTAAAAGTAGTTGTAAAGCTTTTTTTGCAATAAAGATTTATTTACTTTTTCTTTCAATGGATAAGCTGCAATTAAATATTATGTTTCTATAAAATTGTAATATAATTATATTTCTGTTAATAGTAATGTCATTTAGTCTTTTAAGTTTAATTATTAATAAGGAATTATCATATTAGCAACTAAGTTGTTGAATACATTCTCAGCGGGATTTGTATCAACACTGTTGTTTTTAAAGGCTTATATACAGGCACTAAATTTGATTAGAAATTGTAACTTCAAATATTGAGACAAATCAATTACTGATATTGTCCATTTGAAGAAATTATTTAGTAGTATGAAACATTCTGAAAAGAAATAGTATAGAAAATTGACTGAGAATTGAATGCGACTAAGAAAATGCAAATATGACAAAGTTAGTAATCTACTTTAAGAACCTGGCAGAAAAGCAGTTGAATTCTTTCAGTGTTAAATGAATCTTGTTTCAAGCTACAGAAAGAATAAAAATTGTAATTTAGCCTAATATTAGTATATACTTTATATTTAGTCTATACTTATCTTAAATGTTAATATATTTTCATTTAAATTTTTTTGTATTTTCATAATACTTTTTCAGTATATTTATTTTATAACATAGATAGTGCAGACTATATTAGTATATAGTTAAGAGTGTAGGTAAGAATTTATTTGTAATAAAATTTAAAAGTTTTAGTGCCAAAACTATATAATTTCTTTATTATGAACTTTATTCTTTTATTATTCTACATTTATTCTAACTAAATTCTTTATATGATTTCTTTAAATTATGAAACTTATAAATTTTAATGAAAAGATTGTGACGTTACAATTTGGTTTACAAGGATTGTTATGACAATACGATTTACGACGATATTTTCGGAAACAAAGCGAGATTCCCAATAATTTTTAATACATATTTTCAGCATTCCAAGTTGTTTCCATATTAACTTAAACAATGAATGATTACGTCTCATCCAATCGTTTAGAATTTATGAATATAATTGCATCATATTTCATTTCTGACCGAAGAATATTTTTTCTTCAATTTTTAAATTAAAGGAGAAATTAGAAAGATGAAAGCTAAGTTCGTAGCATGAAAATCCTTTTATCCCGATTAGAACTCTTAAAGATTAAATTCATTTCAGTCAAAGATTCAATAAACTTGGCCATCATCGTTCATCGAGGAGCAATCTTAATTATTCACAAGATCAAATTTCAATTCAAATGTTAAAAAATTGGTATTTTCATTTAAAAAAAATAAGAGAATCTTGTCTGCTCTTGGTAATTTTTTTGTGATAGCGTTGACTCAGCTGCGCTTCTGTAATTATAAACATAGGGACATAAAATCTGTAGGGAAACGTGTTATTTGTGTACTTTATGCTGTGAACAACAGCAAAAGTTATTGACACGATAACTGACGTCTGAATTTTTTTGCTACCGGAAAGAAGATTTATTGTTCTGAAAGCATCGGCTGCTTCAGAAAGTTATTAAGATCGCTTTATTTATGGATCTGTATATCAAAATTTGATGTCTGTTATTACATAGTTCGATAAGGCTAAATCAAAAGTTCATAAAATGGGAACTGTCCATGCCAAGGTAACATTTTTTTAAAACCATATATTCCTTACATTTATTTACGTAACTTTAAAAGTTTTGAAATATCAAAAACCGTTACTATTTCGTTTTAATGATACAGAATTTAACATATTTCTTAACTAACAACTAATTTTCTTTTCTCTTTAGGGAGCACCTCCGCCTGAGGCGCCTAAAAGCAAAGTATGTTTCAGTTTATTATGTATTATTTATTTTTCTTAATGTGGAAAATAGTTTCACTGTATAATTCAGCTACTTACACTATAATCAGTTTCATACATCTAATTTTTTTTCATTTAGAGTTTTCAAATTAAAATTTTTTCAGTTAACCAATTTAAATTATCTTAGCTTAATTGATAATATTAGTTCTTAGATTATAAGTTGATATTCATGATTGTTTACTTATTATAAGTTAATGAATTGCTCATGACTATCTTATTTACAAACTTATCTACAATATTTAATAAAAATTTTTTAATGCATTTCATCAGACTATATATATTTTTTTGCATACTATAAGATAAAAATCTTTCAGTCTGCAAAACAACATCAAATAAAGTTTAATTGTGGCATATGAATTCTGTATGGTTTATTTATAATGTAAAATTTTTACTTACATAAAGCAAATGTAACTTATATTGGTACTAACTTATTTTGTTTTAAATGTTATATTTTTTTCAATCATAATTGTGTTTGAAATTGTTATATCATCTTAAATTCATTTATTTAGAAAATCTAATTATCCCAATAGATTGTACTTTATGTATGTTATTTTTTATACTGTTGTAATAATGATAACAATTTATAATGTTTAAATGCTTTGTTATTCTCTATATGTATTTTTATTTTTAGTTACATACATATAAGTCAATATAGTTTTGTACATTCATCCTCAGGGTCATTTTAAAAAATTGAAAAGGAAATTAAACATATAAAATACGAATAATATTAAATTTTAGGTTCATAATTTATGGTTAGTATATTTGTTTTAAATTTAATAAGTAAATATGAGGATAAATACAAATAAATAAGTAAAAATGAAATTTTATAAACATTAATAAGTTGTATATATATATAATATTTTTAACTTGTAGTTCATAAAGTATTTCAGCATTTTTATATTTTTAGCTTTCACTTTATATAAAAACATAATTACTGTTTAAAATTTTTATTTTAAGCAATAATAACAACAATCTTAAAATAAAGCTGTTACAATTTTTAGAAACAGCAATAAATTGGGTCATTCAAAATAATAATAATAATAATAGATAGTATGTTAATACTATGAGCTTTATTTTCTACTTTTCTGACCATAATGTTTAAAATTTTTATTGTATTTTTTAGATAAAAAGTGAACCTCAAGTTTGTGCCCCAAGTGAACAAGTGAAGACTGTGGATCTTGCTGGAGTGGAGGTAATCACAAAAGCCTGCACAATTTTTATTATTATAGAAAATATGTTTTTTCTTATTCTTCTTGTAATATTAAATTATTGTTATAATCTAAAGAGGCTAGATTATTGTCAAGATTTTTAAAATGCGGTTGTTAATACAAATATTTGTAAATAAATACTCTAAATAAAAATATATTATAAAAGAATTATGTCGTCGGAAGACATGGGATACTTTTTTCTTTTATTCTTTCAGTAATAATTTTTAAAATTTAATTTACGAACTTGAATTCGATATTTTTCATTCTGATTCCAGACCAGAGTAGACAAAGTTCACGTTGAGGGTTTGACTAGAACCAAAGACGATGTCATTATTGAATCCGTACAAGATCTGTTTATGGCCACAGATTTTGAAGAGTTAATGGCTTTAATTCACAAAGTTCGGGAGAGACTTGGAAATTTGGGCTGCTTCAGAAATATTGGTGCCCAAATTGACACTAGTACGGGAGCGGAATCAACTGCTAACGGTGTAGAGGTATTCATGGAAATCAGTGAAAACGAAATTAGCTGCAGTACATAACATTGCAGCACTTATAAAATTTCTCGTTTAATTTTAAGTTCTAAAATCTTATATTTTGATGTTTAATTGATATAAGCTGTAAATTAATTTTTAAAAATTATTTTCATGTCTTTACAATTTGTTTTTATAGATTGAAATCTGAAAAATATTGGTAAAATTGTGTCAAAAATATTATTTAAATAATCCGGAATTTCGATATTATTGTTGCTTTTAAAAAAAAAGTTTAGGAATCAAGTTTTAAGTTTAAAAAAAATGATCCATATTGATTCTCATAATATTTTTTTATACGTCTGCCCATGTAAAAATAAAATGCTAGTATATAACGGAAAATTTGGGTAATAAACTTGAATAAAATAAATGATTTCATTATTAAAAAGTTCCGTTCAAATTAAAGTGCCATTTGGTCTGATCTCCATTCAGAATCAAAATTTTTAATTTAGTTTTAAAATACGTTATCATATATATTGGGCAGTAAAGATGAAGGAATATGTAATTGTAGATGTTAGAATTGAAACGTAAATACTTTTGCGAAAGCATTAATAGAATATTCAACAATGGTATAGGTTACGTTTTATGTCAAAGAACTAAAGCGATTAGTAGGAGGTGTGAGCACCCATGTCGGTAGCAACGAAGGATCATTAGTAGTGTCTGTAAGAGCACCGAATATTTTCGGCAGAGGGGAACGCTTACATGCCGAATATTCTCATGGATCGGAATCGACAAGCAATCTCAGTTTTTCCTGCATCAAGCCTTTACGCACAAAATATGATGCTATGTAAGTATAATCAGAATAAGAGTAAGAAAAATCAGTGATATTTATTAATATGACAGAGATTTTTAATCGAACGCAATAGAGCAAAAGGCCACTTTTATTGGCATAAGTGCGGTTTTTGATCATCCTAATTATGCTTTTCAGTTATTTAACTTGGAAGTGATGACCCGTATTTTTATAATAACATAACTTTTAATATTTAATTGTTCTCGCATGATCAAAGTGTGTTTCTCCTTTTTCAGGTTTTCCACTTCAATTTTCAAACATAGTTCAGACTGGTCATGGTCTGGATACCGCTGCATAGAAAGAGGATTGCTATTCGATCTTGAATTCTATACAGATTGTACGGTGGGTTTTAGCTGAAAAAAAAACGCAAACGTAACATGTCATTGTATTTTAATAATGTCACGAATGTTATTTACATACTGATTTATAAAGCAATTTTATTTTGAGGCAGTTTGTTTTATAAGCAATAAATATTACATTTTAGAAAGTATTATCGTTATATAGGAAGGATCTGGTTTGGAAGGTTCATTGATCATTTTGAAAAGTATTGAACTTTTTTGAGGTGTACATGAATTTCAAAAACTTTTATATAAAATTGTATATCATTCTCTGACTTTACTGCCCAAGTTGGTTCAATTTTGAAGGTAACTTTGGGGATTTCATTTTCACCTGTTATATTAAAAAGTTGATATTCCCCCAGATGAAACATAACATACAGTATGAGGGAGCTTGGAGAGACATGAGAGCATTGTCGAAAACATCTTCAATGAGTGTAAGAAATGAGAGTGGTCACACCTTGAAATCAGCTGTGCGACATATTTTAAGTATGGACAAGAGAGATGCTTTGATTTTCCCAACCAAAGGCAGCTTATTCAGGTAATTTACTGTAACTTGATACTGTTGCCCTTGATATTATTATGTCAGTTGATGCGCATTAAAATTCCAAAGGTTTTTCTTATATAAATATATATTTAACTGAGTAATTTCGGTTAAAGAAGATGCAGTCATGAAGAAAAACAATATTACCGAATTCTTGAATAAAAATATTATTTACTAATCTTTAATTCATCAAAAAGCATTTGTAAACCATTTTTATAAGAATGTTTTTTAATGTTATATAAATCATAAATTTAATCAAAATATACATAAAAAATGGTGAATGTTTATATTTAAAGCATAAACATCGCACATTTATACGGAATATTTTAAAATAATATTTAGTTATAATAGGTATTATTTTTTTGATACTTTTTATAAATATTTTTATAAAGTTTCTCAATATTTATTTTTCATGCAGATTAACAACCGAATTAGCTGGATTGGGTGGTGATATATCTTTTCTTAAAAATGATTTTTACTGGCAGTATAATTTTCCACTATTTGAAGACATAGTGAGTATTTAGTTAAATTTTTTTTATTTTTTTCTCTTTCTCATGTAAAAAAACTGTAATAGTTCATATTATTTGAGATTTAATTAGTTTAAAAGTAAATGTTTTACGATTTCAGGTATTACAAACTACTCTACAAGGAGGAATATTAACTGCTCCTTTCAGTGAGGAAATGACCGGTGGATTGCCAGATAAATTATACAGCGGAGGACCGCTGAGTGTTCGCGGTTTCTATACGAGGGGCATAGGACCTCATGATAATGACAATTTTTTGGGCGGAAATGTAAGATCTCGACCAAATGTCGAATTGAGAAAAAAAAAAAATTAACCATTAGAGTATGATTAAATTTGGAAATTTTTCCTGATCTATTTTTGAAAATTTTACACTTTGCCCGTTTAAAAATATTTTAAATCCATTTGAACGAAAATAAAGCGATCAGAGTTTAGATTTTATAAAAACAAGTCAATATTTACCGGTATAATAAAAAAAAAACCTGCATCGGAAGTGGATAAAATTTAAGAGCCATTATCTTTGACTACATGAAAGTATTTTAAGATATTTTGTTTCATTAACTGAAGTGACTAAAATTTTTTCAGTTCATGTGGGGAACTGGTCTTCATCTCTTCACTCCATTACCATTCAGACCGGGCAAAGGTGGCTTCGGTGATTTGCTGAGGATTCACCTATTCGCCAATTTGGGCCAGTGTAGAAATGTAAATTGGTGTAAGTTTACTTTAAGATTTTTTGATGGGCGTACCTTATTTTAGTAAATGTTTTTTAGAGCATTCAAAAACACTCCTTTATGTTTTATGAATTTTTTAATATCAACAATCGAATTTTTCTTTTGTTTTAAATGAAAATAGAAATATCGTGTATTAATATCCTGAGAACATGTATAAAATTTTCTGTAATCACGCTTCTCAGAAATCTTTTAATTCACTAAGCTATGTTTGTGGATTTATTAAAATTAATTTCTTAACGAATTTATTGAAAATGTAATTACTGATAATTTAACTATAGTCATATACATGTAAAATATTTACTTTTCAGCCGAGGGACTTTCAAACAAAGTGAAAGAGGCACTCGATAATATCCGACTTTCTTTTGGTCTTGGTTTGGCACTTAGATTAGGGCAAATGGCCCAGGTAGAATTGAATTACGTGGTACCACAGTGGTACGACAGAGAGGACGCCATTCAGCCGGGTTTGCAATTTGGCATCGGTCTTCAATTTTTATGAATCCTAATTGAATGAAACATTAATGAAATTATTTTTAATTATTTCTCAAAGACAGAAATTTATATCATACTCAAGGTATGAAAAGTGAAACATTTTATGAACGTCTCATTCGTAGGAAAATTTAGCTTTTTAAATTAAAATTTTAAATCCGGTGATTTGTAGGGTTCCGTATTTTGCTCTGGGCAATCAAACAAAATGAAACGTGCAAAGTCCTGAAAAAATTATGTGGAATTAATGAAAATTTGACATTTGTTAAAAATAAAATTCTGCCAAAGTGATTGTATTTTTAAATGTAAAGTCGACTTAAGATTTTCATGTTGTCCGAAATATTGTAAATTAAAAAAAGGGAATTCTTTTGTTAATAAAGAGACTAAAGTATAATTTATTTTTTCGGACATTAGAAATGGAAATAAGTGAAAATTATGATGCTCAAAATTAATATCAAGTAATCGTAGTTATGATATAACGTAGAATGAACATAGGATCAAACAAATCAATTCTCATTCCTGTTAAATTATTGCATTGTAAATTATAGATTCCGCACACATACTTTCACATTAATAAGTAAAAAAATGAATGGAACTTTAAAAAAACTTGATGAATTTTGTAATATAAAAAATTTAACAAAGAAACTATGAATACAGCAGTGCTCAAAATATTTTATGTATCAGGTTTGAGTCTCAGTTTGATTTTTTTTAATTTTTTCGCGGGATACGATAATATAAGAGTTAGGCAAAAGTGGCACCTTAAAATTTTGCCTATTTGCTGAAAAATAACAAAAAATTATTTTACTCTAAGACTCTTAGATTGTTATGGTTTTTGGGAAAAATTTGACTTTTTTATTTTATTTCTTTTCTGGTTACCTGTGAACTTTAATCGATAATCTCAAACGTTCTCATCTTTATAAGTAGTTTTTACTGCTCCTATTTTCGCGATACTGATAGCTTTTGTTCTCATCGCTTGTTAATGAAGATAGGATTTTAAGTGAAGAAGTCTGAATCTGTATTCTGGACATGAAATTTATAATATATTTAAATACTAAGATAAGGAAAAAATTTTAAAACGAAATTAAGTTAATCTTTGTGAATATCTTAAAAATATCTTTAAAAGAATCCATACTGCTAAAATATGAAAATATTTTGCCAAAAAACGCCGGTTACGTGACATTAAAGAGAGTAAAATTAGTTTCGAAAAGTTACATTTTATTTGTCACCATCTCTCTATTTTAAGTTACAATTTTGGTGTACCTCTATGCACAGGGGCTCAGTGCAGAGTCCGGAACGAGGTTTTATGTGCGCACCGATTATTTTCTTCATTTACTGAATTTAAAGGAAAACGAGTATTGCTCCGGGATCCCAATGGGGAAAAATTTGGGCTTTATATTGCAAAGAGATTTGCGATGACTAAAATATAATTTGGGTTTTTAAAAAAAATTATTTCTCAAATTTTTGCCGGTGGATGTGAAAGTTAAAAAACAAAAATTATTATTTTGAAAAACCTGATGAAAATGTTAATAGCCCCATTTTTACTCTTTATTGTTTTCATGTTAAATAACATATTATATTTAAATAAAATAACAAAGTGCTATTATTAGATTTGTCATTTCTAATTGTTAAAATATACAAAGTTTAAAACTTAAAATGAAAGCATGTTGCATTTGTCATTTCAAAAGGAAAAGCTATTAGATTTATGTTTATGTTGGCGCCTTAGTTGAAAGAGAGTTTGCTATTATTATTTCAAATACGATAAATATATAACGTCGAGCTTATATTCTATTGTTCGCATTTCTTTGTTTTTTGTTTTTAACAATGCAGACTTATTCGCTCTTTAAAAAAGTTCGATCTCGTTATTCATCATGGGCCTTTAGGTGTCCGTTTCCACGGATTTCCTTACTTTTGCCTAACTGACTCTCATTTTACTTTTTTCCAATCGGGAAATCAAGTTCTTTGCTAAAAATGACAATATTTTCTTATTCGTGTGAAATATATCAAATATCATGCACTCTAATGCGGAAATATTAATTTTCGAGAGGAAGGAAAAGATTGTTCGGGGATTTCCTCATCTAAGAGAGCACTTTCCGGTTCCTGATGCTGTTGAAAAGTTCATTTTGGTACTTCTCAGCATCCCCGCGTTTGTTGGACGTGACTCGCTTTTGGCAGTCCCCGTTCTCATCTTGATAGCAATTCTGAGGTTTCTGAAGACCAAATATGGTTGTGGTCAGGGAGGCACAGCTCGGTTTCAAGAAACTGGCGTGAACCTGGAAGCATAACGTTAGCGAGAGCATCGTTCTGCGAGAGGTGCACCCGGCATAAATTTTATTACTGCGTATTTTTTAATACCTTAAAGACCAAACCTTCAGTGCACGGCCCTTGAGTGCCCAGTTCGTAGCAAGTACCGTTTACAGACGGAGCCAAAATTCCATCCGCAGACAGGCTTCCGTCCGTTCTTTTCCTCAAGGTTTCCTTGTAGCATGGATCGTCGGTGCATGTAGCGTTAATCGTTTCATTTTGTGGCAGAACTATTAAAAATGAAAGATATGTAAGTGTAGTTGCAGTTCGCCGTGTTCCTGCATTAGTCTCGGGATCTCTCCGTTCTTTCTGGAAGCATTTACATACTTACGACTTGCCCCAGAGGACAAGGTCCTCTGCTGTACAGGAGGTGACAGGCACTGTTTTTGTCACCATTTAATCTGGCCCTTGGTGGTTCCTTCTGGCATGAACATTCTCCCTCGCCAAAGACGTTATGCACAAGCACTTCACCAAATTTGTCCCCACATAGTGTTGCCTTTTTCGAAGGTTCCACGCAAGTTTGCGTACGGAACCAATAATATTCTCCTTCACGACATTTTTCCTGTCGAATTTAAATGCAAACATTGTTAAAAACTCCAGAAAAATTTTATATATATTTAGATCTGTACATGATGCATTTTTACTGATTCAGACGCAAGCATGATATGTACATATTGTAACTGTTCACCTTGATGCAGACGGGCTTTATAGTTTCCGTCTTTTCGTCTTCTTTTGGTCTTTCCAAAACCAGCCATTCACCTTCTTCGCATGGCCCTTTGGTCAGCAGTTTGTAGCACTTCCCGGTCTTATTATAGTAAACCTTTTCCTGAGAATAGCAATCCAATTCGTGGGCCGTTCCTGGCAGAGTCCTGCAATACCCGCACGTCAGTACAGCGCAAACCAACCCAAGGGTCTTCCAATTCATGATCGATTCTCCTAAAAGTTAAGGGCGGGAGACGAATGGATCGCCGTATGATCTCTGACGCGAGAGCTGTCGCGGAGTCGACAAAATGACCGATCTGTATGAGAAAAAAAAAATTTGATTTTTCCGATGAAAGAGTTGAAAATTAAATTTATTGTAATATCTTCTTCTCCTGTGCCATGGTTAACTCACTGGAAACGAACCGCAAAGTCCGATTCGGTCAAAGAATCGCCTTCAACTGAACAGGCAGGACCGGTCTTCGGGAAGCAGCATGAGAGAGAAAAAAAAAAAAAAAAAAAAGGAGTTTCTCAAATGGAAAATTCCTTTTAAAGGTTCAGCGGGTTCCAATCTGGGCCAACAACATTTCAGGTATCCCGCTATTCCGCCACGAATATGAGAAAACGAAATTGTATCGGCAATTTGCCGTTTTTGAGGTTTTCCAATATTTTACATTTCCCCTCAACCAGGTTTATATCGCAGCCATTGCCTTTTGGTGCGACGCATAAGGCAAAGGTAGTACAAATCATTATTCCCTTATAGCTAACGTGATATCTTCATGGAGCATTCCGCACGTGGCTGGATGAAACGCTGACCGGTCACTAAATCAAACTTGATGTAGTTGCATTCAAGCTTACTGAGAGCAGCAATGCTTCTTATAACTAAACATTAATAGCTGGTGAGTCGGTACATCAAACTGAGCACGTTATTGTTAAATTTTATATTAGTTCTTTCTAGTATTCGCAATTAAAACCTGAAAATTTAATTTCCTTTATGAAAAATCTGCCAAAAAAAAAAAAAACAAAATTGACAAACCTCATAAAAACAAATTCCTGTTTAATTTTCTTTATGCAACTTGCATAACTTCCACAGAAATAAAGTTACATTTAATACTAATGGCGCCGTGTTCTGTAGATTTTCTGCTCCATTTTCTACCTTGTACCTTACAACATAAAGGTCCTAAAAATTTTTACAAAAGAGATTATAATTTTTAATAAAAAGAGACGAACGTGTAATATTTTTTTTCTTGAAAGTTAAAACATGGGCAGCTAATATTGGACAGACGGCTGATTAAATATTATACATAAAAAAAAAATAAGCTGATGTTTGCATGATTTGGTACCTAAATAAAAAAAGAATTTATGGTATTTCAAAACGTAAATTTTATACATCAAATCTGATACGTATATATAATTTGCGGACTCATACCGGCTACAAAAAGTACCTATCTCGAACATTTCAGCCATTTGAATGAGGATCATGTACACAGACATTATCACATACAAAACCGGAATAAGCTCATTCATTTGACGAAAATATTTCAGCATATTGCAGCAGCGTTGTAAGAAGGAAACTGCAACGGGAAAAAAATATGATTCGCGGTTTATTAAATGAATCTCGGTCCACTCTGACTCGTGGCAGTAGAAAATTCGTTTTCCAAATGAAAAGCGAAAATATCTGAAAATTTGAAGTGACCCGTGCTGCAGTTGGTCAGTGGACCGCACTCGCTTCGCCTGGAGAACCGGAAGGAGCGCTCCACAAAGGGAAACATCTTGGAACCTAACCTTCCACTGGCCACATGCGTTGCTTTTCCAGGTGTCAATCAGGTTTACTCGGTGGAAATCGAAGTCGAATTTCGCGTCGAATTCACGTTCGGATAGCCGAAGGTATTTCGCGGTTCGGCACATCCGCAGCTCAGGAGTGCAGGCACGGAAGGACCGAGTACTTGCAAGCAGTGCAGCATGGAGTCCTGGGAATACCGAGATCGGCAGTGACAACGAATATTTTACGGCCGAGCAACGGCTCCGGCGATCCACATTATTCGTTGCTCCAACACTGGCGGACTCCTCGCTGCTGCAGTGCGGAGCACAACCGCGGTGGACTCCAAGCGCAACGCAATGGCTCGAGGTCCTTGCGAAGACCGAGGAACCTTTCGACGAGGTAAAACTCCTGGCGGAAACAGGTATCGGAGAAGTGAATAAGGCCTTTTTCATTCCAAATACTCTCTATTTCGCTCCAGCAGCGCGTCGGGTACATGCTGCATACATTAAGTTTCTCCTGCAGTCGCATGAGTTGATTTTGTGCGTTCAAGAACGAAAATTTGAAGTTCATCACGGGTCCTTGTCATTCTCTCGATTGACAACTGATGCTTGAAACAATTTACACAGGATCGTGACTCTGTTTGCTTCGTCTTTGTACAGTTGCAGTAAATGCGGCACCGGAAAACTTCGAACGAGACTGATCACAGTGGAATTTCTGCAGTGACAAAATCCTCGCACGCAGCTGCCACCTCCGAGGCCTTGCTTCTTAATTATACACCGAACCGAACGCCCTGAATAGATTAACTATCCGAGCGGAATGTCAAAGGACAGATCTGTGCAAGTGATTCCGCTGTCGGCTGCGGCAGACGCAATGGACCGTAAATAAGTCGCGGGGATTTTCCGGGACTCGCGTCTGCGGGAAAAACACTCGGCAAACCTGTCGAATTGGGCGAAGATGACGATTCTGCCGCATGTTCCACGCGTCCAGGAAAATTCCAATTCCTAACGGGCGGAAACAGCTCCGCATTCGGATTACATCCCACGTCCTTTCCTGTTCGTCACGGGAAGAGCCTCATCACCCGACGGGGGCCGATGTGTGCTCTGCAGCGTTTCTGACGGATTCTACCTGAGTGGAGCAAATACTGTCTCATTTTACGAGTAAATCTGGAGAGCGAGTTTCCAGAACTAAAACGGGGTACGGAAAATGTACCTACGGACGACAGACGATCGTCCCGAAGAGGGGACGTCTCGGGGCAATCCCCCACGACATATTTAAATAAAACCCGAAACTGTTCTCAGATTTTGAAGTCGTCGCACACTGCATATGTTGCTGAATAAGTGCTGCCAGGACGACAATAACTGACTTGGACTTCCACGAGAGGAACATCTCCGTCCACGTGGACGTGTATTCGTCGGTTTCCCCTGTCTGTCGTACCGCAGCGTCCATCGTCATGTACCTGCGTCTGTTGGGAGTCGAGCAATTTGACAACCGATAAGTGTCTGCCGTTGCCGAAGGCACGCTGCGTCGTCCTGCAGCAGTCTCGAACGGAACAACTTTTTACGTGCAATTCGAGAGAAGTTTCAGATTTGGATCTCCGGGAAACTGCTTTTGCAAAGGAAGTCGGGGAAGAAATTGCTTTCCAGGGTTGCAAAAGAGTGCTTTACACCAAGATAAGTTATCAATGAAGTTTTATTCCACACAAAAATTTTCACCGAAATAAGTATGCGACAATGCTGTGACAATGCCTTAAAATACATCTCGACAGCTTCACATAACACACATGCAAGCCTTCCAACGACAGTGACCAGATCTGGCACCCTTATTCTTCGTACAGTGTTCGTTGCAAGCTGCATCCCCTCCTCTGTCGCATATTCTGGGACTTCGCTTTCCAACTGGATCTTTAGACAAAAAGAATTACACATTAAAAGCATGTAAATGAAAATTGTATTGTTTAAAACCATGTTCAACGATGC
>JAOWBB010014909.1:0-50547 GCA_028565995.1 Ricinus marginatus | reverse complement strand
CGAAACCTTTTCCTTTTTCTGATTTAATTTTTGAAATTAAAAAAAAAAAAAAAAAAAAAAAGAAAAAAAATCCCAATTTTGAAATAAGTTTTACTGGGGGAAAAAAAAAAAAAAATTCACGGAGTCTCTCATGGGAGCCGCCCATCTCCGTGTCTGCCTCCACGATAAAAAATATTCCGATGGACACAAACGGCGGAGGTTTCCGGCGAAAAGCTTTTTCGGTTTCAAAAACGGCTGATGATTTTAGGGGTAAGAGAAAGGGGGGGGCCGGCACCTTTTTGCCCGACGGCTGCTTCATTTTCCCCGGGAGATTTCCACCCCGCGGACTCTGATTTTTTTATTGTTCGGATAAAAAAAAAAAAAATATTTAGGGGTAACCTTTGAGTTAAGGCGACCGCAGGAGCTTTTTGCGATGCTCTCGAATGTCTACCTTTCCTCACCCCGCCCCGAAAATCCCTCGTTTCCCTTTTATCCGGCGCTCTTTACCCTCCCTTTCGGCCGGTCCCGAACCGCGCCTTTTCCGGTTGGAAAGACGCTTCATTCGGCGGAAAGCGTCGCAAATCACTTATAACCGATTTGTGAGCGCGAAAGTACCTGAAAATTTTTTTTACTCACCACTTTTGGGTCGGGGCCCCAAAAGCTCAAGCAGCAATTATGTTGCATTCGTGCGAAGCTGAGGCATTTCAAAAAAATTACGCGATTCGCCTTATTACACGTCGAAGCTTTTTTACTTTTTTATTCGGATGGGATCCGAGTAGAATGCGATGCGTTTCCAACGGCGCATGGAGCGGGGGTTTTGGGGCTTGCACCCTCTGAAATCCCCCCCCCATGAATCCCCGTTGGTGCCTTTGACGAACGCGCCGTGAAACCCACTCCAACTTAGGTTATACTCAAAGTTATTCACTTACGAATATCTTAATATAAATATCCGCGCACAAATGTTTGTTTCGGAGCATCTTCTCAAACCGTATGCTTCAGAAAACACGCCTGCGTAAAATTATGAATTTTTTTAAGTTTTACCAATGAATGCACCATCATTATTTGCAAGAAAAATTCGCTCAATATGAAATTTGAGGAAATAGTTGCGGTATGTGATGTGTCCGAAATTAAAATTTATAGTGCGAACGTAACATAAAACGCGAAAGGTTGTGTGGCACGTATTTTGAGCCTGGATCGGTAAGCTATCAGCAGAAACCCCGCATTGTTCTCGAAGAGGAAATATTGGATAAGCAGCTACGTGGGAAAGTATTTCCACCCCTAAAACATACTTGCATGTATCTGCCGTTTCATTTGCATGCGTGCGGAGTGAAGATTTCTCGGCGACAGATTCGTCAAAGGACGAGCCAAACCTCAGTGGTCGGCATCAAATTCCGGGCTTAGCCGAAGATCAAATAGTTCATCAGAAGGTTTTTTTTGAAGGTTCGCCTCGTACGCGGAGAAAAAGGGTTAAAACGGATTTAGGGGATGCTTTTCGGCGCTAGGTTTTGTGACCGACGGCAGTCGGATCTTTTATTTTATGTATAATTAATATATTAACGAAGCTTTGCGAAATTTTCTCTCTCGGCCGAGTGCAATGCTTTCGAATGCCCCGAAACAGGAAGAGGACGACCGGGGATACTTCTGCCGCCTGAGCTTCCGCTGTTGCGCGCGATCTGCTGTTTCACTATGACGAAGACGCTCACGCCACGACGGGAGTTAATTGAATGTGAAAGCTCGGGAAAATTTTTCATTTTCCAACATCTTCGCCGGGGGCGTTTTTTTTCGTGCGCACTCGTCAAAAACTCCATTTCACGTGCGCGAAAGATTTTCCGGTTCCGAAAGGTGAACTTCCCGCAGGTATTTTTTTTCCGTTCTCCGAGCCACGCGAAAATTATTCCCATTTCCGAGATGGGACCGGGAGCGTGGGGGAGCGCATTTTGGGAGGTCCACCCCCCCCGCCCCGAAAACTGTTGAGACTCGCCGCCTGAATCAATGTTTTTGAAATTAAAAAATCGCTGTCGGAATGGTAGGCCCTGCCCCGGGAGCAACGAGCAGGGACCCAACACGGCGAGGGGCAATGAACGAGCGGAGAATGTCGCGGGGACATCTCGGAAGGAAGGTTCAGGTTCGAAGTTTTCTCGGGGAAGGCCCCGGTCGAATGTGAAAATCGCTCGCTCCGACGAGGTTGACTTCGTGCGTCAAGTCGCGGCGCCGTTTGCTTGCCCGACCGCGTCGCTTCCCACGTTAAATGCGCAGCTTATAAAGACCGGCTGTCGGATCGCTGCGACTTTGCCGCCGTTGCTGCGGAAAATGTTGAAAATTCGACTGAGAGTGCGTCACGGATAAGAAACAGGATTGGGATTTACGAATGGGAGTTTCTTAAAAGCGTTTGTAATGATTCGAGGATGGACTTACCTTCCTAATCGGATGAAGGTTTTAACTTACCGCCTTCGAAAGCCTTTTTCCTGAGATTTACGACCCGGGGGGGGGCAAAACCAGGCGGGGGGGAGAGGGTTTACTTACCATCCAGGTCCTGTCGGACACGTCGGCATCTTGCGGGGGGGTTAATTTACGATTCCCTCCCCAACATAATCGAATTTGTATTAACTCAACGTGCGGGGCGATCGCGAGTCAATAATCCTAACCTGAGCCTTTTCACGCCCGTGAGAGCGCATTCGGAGCCTTTTCGGCCCTGTGAGGCTGCAACTTTTCTTGTTTATTTATTTTGCACGGCTTTTGGGGAAACTCCTCCGAAGCGGGTCGAGTCTTGCCGATCGTTATCCTCACTCAGTCAGCAGACGTGGTGCTTGTCAAGGCATTTTCCCGTTTCCGTTTGATTTCCGTTGCCGGAGTGCTCACAACAGCTCTCCCTGCAGGTTCTTGATCCGGCCCCGCTTTATGTCTTTGCCGCCGTTCCCGGTGAATGCCCGACTCCTGCGGGATGAAGCCCGAAACTTTCGGGCTTTTGCTCGGTCTCCGGCTCGTTTATGCTCAACTTTAGTGCGTGATTCCAATTTTCGATACCGGATATTTAGCATAGGGCCTAATAATGGAACAATTTTCTGGGCGATTATATTTTGAATGTTGATCAAGTTTCCGATGGATAATTAATAGGCAGGGCGCCAGTGCCGGGAAATTGTATTTACAGAAAGAAAATGTTATTTTGGGTTTTTATATCCGAAATCGACCTCGTTTCGCTGGCATAAAAACTTTTAATGATATCCAATGACCGAGCAGCTAAGAGATATTAATACAAAAAAAAAGAAAAAAAAAGAAAAAAAATCTTGTTTTATAGTCGAAATGTTATTTTCTGTACAAATTGATCTTTTCCCTTCAATCCGATGAATCGTAAAATGTTGATAAATTAAATTGCCTTCTGCTGCAAAATTAGGTTCCTCGGTGTTCATCTCCATCCGGGGACATGAAAGGATTTTAATTTCATCTCTCCAAGTGTACCAGCTTTCAAATTATATAATAAGGAACGGATTTTATTATGTCACCGGAAAATCTTGATCGGGGTTATTGGTTGGCGACTGGATTTTCGAAGGGCCGGGGATTAGGAAGATAAAATTTGAAAAGGGGGCCATCAAATTCTGGAGAAAAAACGTTAGAGGCCGGAATAAAATCCATTAAACCGCCTGGAAATGGGAAAGGTTCCCGTTTTCAAGTAATGGGTTTCCCTGCCCCCTCCGCCCCGCTTCCTGTTTCCTTTTCGCGAAAAGGCACGTCGGAAAAGGGCGAGGACGAGATCCTTCCCTCACCCCCCCCCCCCGGCTGCGAGGTGCAGCGCTATCCCCGGGGACCGTTCGGGACTCGAGGAACCGCCAAAGTTGATAATCCCGGCAGGAAATAATTAACATGCGAAATCTTCGGCCGCCCCGGAACTCGGCCCGAGAAGTCGAAAAGCCTTAAAACCAGAAAAAGAAACCGGGAACGGAAAATTTCGTTATGAATATCCGGGAATCGGGGAAATTCGCGAGATCCAATTTCCCGGGAACTTTTTTAATCCGCCGCCGTTTGCCGTCCCCGATCCTTTCGCGCCCCGGGATTCGCAGCTTGCCCCCGCTCCGCGCTCGAAGGCCCAAAGTGCTGGAGCCTCCGGTCCGGAGCGGAGGGAAGGTAAAATGCGGGACGAAATCCGTCGTCGGGACAAATCCGGGACGCGGGATTCGGTGCCGGGAGCGGGATTAGGTGCCGGTTCGGGTAGAACGAGGCAATTGATCTGTGCGTCGTCCGCTTTGAGGTGTGCAGAACGCCGGATCTAAAACCGCGTCGCGCCCCGCGAGCTTTGCCGAGCCGAAAATCTGGTCGAAGGAAAAAAAAAGTTCTGGATTTGCATCGCGAACCGAAGGGGAAGTCGCGAGCTGCTTTGCCCCGCTCCCCGTTTCCGGAGAAAGAGCGGCGTCGGTTACCCGCGGCAGGTAATCGAAAAGGCCGCGGCCGCGGAGTCTTTTCTGCAACCGCGAGCAATTTATCACCGCTCCCGAGGCGGTTTCTCATAACCTGCAAATCCTAATTGCGAGACCTGTTGCGACTTCCGCTGGCCGTGCCTTGTCCCGCTCGCCCTCGAAGAGCTGCTTTTCTCAGTTATTTTCTCCTTTTTTGAAAGTGACATGTTGGAAAAGCGCTGAAAATGCGGTCGAACGGATTTGTCATTTTCGGATTTTGACTTCGTCGCGACGTTTAAAAATGAAAATTTTGGCTCTCTTCGGTGGGAGACCGTCGGGTTCCAAAACTTAAGTGTCCTCCCCGTTTAAAACCCGCGGGAATTATTCCAGCCGAAGCCCCGGGGATGGGGGTTAATTCCGTTCTGTCGAGTTCGGTTGGGTTACTCGGCGCTTGATCCGCGATGGCTTCAAACGTCGGCGAGCCCGATGCATTTTCCGCGCAAAAATTTTGCCCCAGCAGTTGCTGCGGCGATGATTTTGAATTTTCACCTCGCTAACCGAAATCGAATTTGAAGAGATACAAAATTGCATTTGTGCACCGGCGCATTCGCCATGCGACATTAAATCGCGGTGTCGTCGAAGTATTGATTTCCGATTTTTTTTTCTTTTTTTTTTCGTAAATTTTACATATTTATTAAGACAAACTTTAAAAACCGTCGACAGAGATGTAATTTCAGTAAAACTTAGGATAAAAAAAGTAAAGCAATGTAACGATAATGAAATATCGGTCACGTAAGATTTAATTATGTAAATACATCGTTTATTTATATCAGTTTCAGGCTCGCAATTTTTGAGAACATTTTCATAACTTAAATATACATAGCATACGGAATGGGTGGTTTGAAGTTGTTTCAATGAATTTATGGCGTTAATACTTTCATTTAGCTTAATGTAATGAGTGTAACATTACATCGTTATTTTAACGCCCGGCACGGGGTGTAAAGCGCAGAATATTTTATGGTTTATCCATTGCGGAGGGTGAAATAGAATTTATCCGCGTTACGACGTTTATATTTATACGTCATCTGGCTGCATTATGTGGGGGGGGATTGGTTTACACCGCCCCCCCCCCGGCCAATTTTTCAGCGTTTCGCTTTTCAGTCTTGGGCCTCCGAAAAGGGCCCCAAGTAAATCGATATCCGGGCCGCGAGGCCGAACGTTCCTCCCTGGGCCGCTCAGAAAGTCGCTCCCCCGACCGAGCCGGCGTTCTGCGAGGAACCATTCCGTGGCACCGACGGCCGAGGGGAGGTTTTCCTCAAACCCTGCGACGGGTCCGCGCCGCTCCGAAAACTTGGAATCCCAAGTTTCATCCGGCTCTCGCGTACATCATTTGCACGCGAACCAATTGTTTCAGACGAAACCTTTCAAAAGGTTCGATCATTACAATGAAATGCTCAACTTTTCGTCAGTTAATGATTCTGCCGATCGCAGACGTCTCCCGTTATGCGAACTTAATGATCGTTCTTCCCAATTAAAATCTTATAATAAACCTTCCCTGTAATTATAACCGGAGTTTTCAATTATTGTATAATGCTCGTAACGAAGGAAGTTTCGACTATTCATATTCCTAATAAACTATTACAATGAACGGGGCGTCGGAGTAGTCGGCTTAAGGTGTCGCGTCGGGTGGCAAAATCGCTCACGCACGCCGCACAATGCACATATACACGTATAAAAATATACATACATAATTCACATATTATTCCGGAAAAAACGACTGCGTTTCTCGTCCACGTTTCCAATGATAAAAACGCTTTTCTATTATTCCAATCGTTTTCCTTCAAAATACTTTAAAACTTTGCCGGCTCTGCTTTGAATTTCAAAATCCAGTTGCAAGTTATTTTAGTGGAAGGCAAAAAATTTTATATTTCAGACGTCGCTTCCCTCCCTTCCTTCGAATCCTCCGAAAGTCGTGAGAAGATTTCCGTACCTTTTTAATGGATCCCGAACCGAAATCCTAGCTGCGTACCTGCGAGCAACAAATCCGAAATCCCCGGTTTAACCGAATTAAAATAAACTGGATAAAGCGTACATTCTTTTTTTTTTGGTCCGTTTACATTTCACATTAGAAACGAGGGAAAAAAAAATTTTTTTCGGTCGCCGAACTTTTCCAGAGCCGCTGAACGCGACGCGCAGCTTTCGTCCGCGGTGACCGGGTTTCTGGTGCCACGTGTGAGCACCGCTCCGGAGGGTGCCGCCGCCGACGAATTTCCGTCGGCGGCGGGGACACCCCCCGGACGCCCCGATTCGACGGTTTACCAGACTTTTCTTGCTTTTTCCATCCTTGCTTCGGGCCGTAAACCAATTTTCGCCGAGCCGAGCGTCGATCCAAACGTGGCGGAGCGCTTCACATTCCTCGTATGAATTTTACAAGGAGCCCGGAAGAGGAAAAAAAGGAGCGGAAGATTCCCAGAGGCGGGGGGCGGGCAAGAACGGGGCTTGCATATAAAGCACCGGGGTGCGGGAATCATCCCCGCATACTGAGAAGCTCATTATTCCCAATCCCGAAGGTTTCAGCGTTCGGCGCAACCCCCGGCGTTGCCCCCGACGTCCCTCTGGGACCATTTAAATTTTATTTGCGATATCGCGATATCTTTTTCGTCTCTTGCGAAATGAAAACCATCAACTTTGCGTTAAAATTTTCGGCGGGGGAGGTGGAAACCTCGCGCGGAAGGAGCGGAAAGTGATATTCGGCCGCCGGCGGATTTCGCTGTTGTTGCGGCCCGATCGCTGCGGGAAACACTTGGCCGGATCCGGTGCCCCGATTCCTTCCGGGATTCGCTCGCATTTCCGCTCGTTCGATCGGGTTCCGGTGCCTCCCTCCGACTCGGGCTCGGGTCGGGCCGTCTTCGGAGAGTGAAACGAGTAACCGGAAGGAGAAAAAGCCGAGAGACGGCGACGAAAAGTCACCTCCAAAGGTTGTCTGGCGAAAAAAAGAAGAAATTCCCGTCGAAAATTTTCATTAAGCGGAGGTGTAAAGAGGGAAATTATCAAGTCCTTCCCGAGGTATCGGATATTAATTTTCTTCGTGGGTTTTTCCACCATTTTGTTTTTCCCTTTCCTTCCTTTTTCTTTTCCCTCTTTGTTTTTTTTTTTTGTTTCCAAGCGAATTTTCCGCGAGTTTCCGCGGGCGAATCGCGGGGCGACGGCGTTTTCCCTTTTGACCGGAAGGACCTCTCCCTCCCGCCTTCCGCTTTTCCTCCGCTTCCCGAAGGGCCGGCTCGAAAATCGACTTCACATTGGCAAGAAATAAATCGTGCAGAAATAACCCGAAAGGAGGATGAAGGTGGAGAGGCGAGATGGGAAATTTTTATTTTTTATTTTTTTTTTTTTGAAAATGGAAAAAGTTTTCCCGCGTTGTTAAAACTTCGCCCGCATTACCCGTCGGTACCGGAGAAATCGGTTTCGCTGATGGGAAAATTAGAGCCTTAATTTATTAAGAACCTTCCTGAAAGGGCAAACGTGCGAGTCATCGGTGTTCCTTTCGCTGCAGGATTATCGACCGAAATTTGCCGGCGCGGAACTGAAAAATTTTCAACGCGTCCGTATATGATATTTAAGTGATTAAAGCAGCGAAATGCGATGGAACTGAATAATTAATAAAAAAAACTTTTAATTTGCCCCCGATGTTATATGGCACGCGGTCGATTAACCAACTCATTTTTAATCCAAAACGAACGCAATCATTTTTGCTGTAGCTCGCCTTCCGAAACAGTACAGGAATAAATTTTACAAAAAAAAAAAAAAAAGGAAAATTGTTTGAGATTTGCGGTATCGACGAGGTCTGCAGCGTCCCGTGCAGCGGGGGCCGTTCGGGATTTTTTAATGAAATAAAACTGAATTTCATTAATGTCCTTTCTCGCGAAGGTTAAAAACATAAAAGTTAAAACTTTTGATGTCTGAAATGTTAAAATATCGCCCGACAGCGACGTCGGTACTTACACAGTCCATTTGCTTCGATCGTAAATTTCTTTCGAATGCTGTCGAATGCGGTGAAATATTGTAAAGTGACAGCCGTTTAATATATTAACAATGGCGGGAAGCACACAACGCGAAATGAAACGGTTCGGGCTTCGTATGCCGCGATTAGCGGCCTCCAAATTGGGGGTGGGGGGTGGGAGGCGAGGGGAGGGTAGTGCGCCGCCGGAAAACGGGTGACGAGATCCGCGCTACATGCTCGGCTTTTCCGCCCGGTCTTCGGGAGCCGAGAAAATCGAAGTTATTTTTTTTCTGGCCCGGCAAGGAAAAGGTTGGGACGGGGTTAAGTGGGTAGTACTGGATGGAAATCGAAAGTCACGGGGATCAAAAGGATAAAAATGCAAAGGATTTGTCAAGGAAAAATCGAAGGGAATTGGAGGGAATAAGGAAAAATCCGTTGCCAACAAAGTGGCTTTAGACATGAAGCGATTCCGGGGGACGGGGACGAATATCATTTTTCGGAGGGAAAAACGACTTCGGCTTTTCCCTGCTGGAAAATCCATCACCCGAAAATCATCGCATTTCATCTCCCCCTTCGGCGGAGAGGGCCCTTTTTGCCCCGGGAAAAAGGCCCCCGGTCGAGTGGCCCGCCCCGCGAGAGGGATCGAAAAATCCAAATCGAACCCCGGTCGCACCGAACCTGAACGCGGGCAAAAGAACCGGGAAAAGAATAATATTTTATTCCTTTGACGGCGGCCTCGTGGAAGAAAAAGAGGGAAAGGAAAACTCGGAAAAGCGAACAATGATTTTGCTGAAAACGGGCTTAAATGCAATTAAGCACTCGGAAAAAAAAAAAAAAAAAAAAAAATTTTCCTTTTTCTGAAATTTTTCAAACGGGCCCCCGCCAAGCTCTCAAAATTAAAAAGTTTCGCGAGCGCCGTTTAAACCGACTTTGCTTTTAATGCGTTTCAAGTGGGGCTTCGGGCATTAATTAACGGAAGGTTTGCGAAAAATGTACCGGGAGAAAAACCCTCGCTTCGCGCAAAACGCTCCGAAGGTGTCGCACCCCGGGAGGGAATCGGTTTTTGCGGAAACGAAATTCCCTTGTAAGCGAGTCCTCCCGTCGTTACATCCGACGAAGCATCGGGAAAAACGCGCGCTAAGACGTCCCTTTCGGCCGGACCTCCCTGCCCGCTCGCGGACGGTCCGTTCGGTCCTCCAGGCAGAGCTTTCCTTAGCGTTTTCCGTCGTGCATTCCAGAGACGCGATTTATGAATCCGCCCCGGAGGAGATCAAATTTCGGATTAAAAGCACCCGTAGCCCATCTTACGCGTATAAAACGCTACCGTAGCGTTACGCACGGTGGAAATGCGCTTATTAAAACACCGCTCAACCCCGGTGACCGCGATTTAATTGTAATTAAATTAAAGACGTGATACCCTTTTCCAGAGTTACACGTATATTTTTCATTAAAAACATTAGTTGCCTCCATAATTAGCGAAAATTTATGTACAGTAAATAATGTTTGTTAACGTAAAATTTGAGTTTTTACAGTGGCTCTCGAATGCATGACCCGCAATTGTTGTTAAAACGCTCCGATTTTAGGTTTTCGATTTTAATAGTTATCTTTCGCGAATGTACTTATTGAACCGCCGAACATATTCACATCGTCGCACGTGAAATTTGAGAGAACCAAGGGATGAAACAGCCGTCCACGTACGCGGAGGGCATCACGAAAATTTCCGCTAAATAAATATGTTACCCTTTTTGCTTGATAAAAGCAAAAATTTAACTGCGCACTCCATTGTCCGACCAAATGCTCGACATAACATAATAAATGAATTTGTAATTTGTAATAAGAGGATTGTTTTCAATGCATTTCAAATGGACCGCGCCATTCTGGTTGTAACAAGGGATGATCGCGCTATCCTTTGGCTTCGTATGCGGATCCTGTTGCGCGAGTGCATTTGGGTTAATTTTTTTGCAGCCCCTGCTTTCGTGTCGGCGCTGCTCGCGTCGATGGCGGATCGCGTTTTGCGCCGTTTGTAATTATTCCGACTCGATTTCGAGTCCGCCGAAGGGGCACCGGGAAGGGATTCGCGCGGCGGAAAATCTCCGCCCCCGGGGGCAGCGTAACGGGAGACGTTTCAAATTGCTTTTTTTTTTTTGCCGAAGAGTCAGAGATTGCCCTGCCTCGAGCCACAAATATTTAAAAAAAAAAAAAAAAAAAGGCAATTTTTGTGAAACTGTCTGACACACGTAAATCTGCGGTGCTTTGCTGCAGGAAAACTTCTATTAAAATTCTATGTAAATTACTGCGATAAAGAAAAAGTCTGAAAAAGAGGAAAATCTCCTGCGGGAAACCGAACGGGACACTTTTTTGAATGAAAAATCGATTCCGGAGGAATTACGGGATTAATGGCTGACCCCGGAGCCGGTCCTCGCATTTGTCGCCCTTAATCGCGTTCCTCGGCGTCGGTTTTGCCCCGTCGCGAAGGTTTCGGACGTGGATTCCTCCGGAACCGGGGGCGGGCGGTGACCGTCGCCGGGAAGGAGGCGTCGGAGTCGCATTTCCGTTTCCGCCCGGGGAAGGCGCGGGTTTCGGACTTTTTGCCGGGAATCGGACGAAATCGCGGGACTTGCCCATTTCGGAAACGTCCCTTTTCCGCTCTGCCAAGAGCGACTCCGCGGCGTTGTCAACCGGAACCCGCGCGAGTTTCCCCCTGAACGAGATATCGACGACGGCCCATCGTTCCTTTCGTGATATTTCCTTCCCGGAGCGACGACGTCCGGGGACGCACTCGACGTTTCTCCGCCTGTCCCGGTCCTTCCGGGACGTGGAAGCTTCCGGGCGACGTCGGTCGTGTTTGACGATCCTCCTTCTTTTCCGAGCTCTTCCCTCCTCCACCTATTCTCGTATTAATTCCATCAAATTAAATTAGCCGGTTGGTTTTCCCGCGCGGGGCCGGCGGAATCGGCGGGGCAGCAATCGATCATCGTCAGTTTTCCGGCGCTTCGACAGATCTCACGTACGGGGAAAAATCTTCCCCCTCGGGTTTCCGGTCTTCGTGACTGATTTCGTAGCCGTTTCCGTCCCTTGGTTTTTCTTGGTTTCCGCCCCGGCGTCCTTTTCGTTTGTTCCGCGGATCGGGGGGGGGGGGAGGGAGGAAAATTAATGGTTACGGAAGTCCTCTCAAACCGCTTTTCATCGACGGATTCTCGCGGTTGAATCGAATTCTCTGCTGTAATCCGAGAGCCTTTCCTGCCCCGCACTCCAGGAAAATGGAAATGGCCATTCTTCCTTCGGTCTCTTCCCCGTACAAATCGTGGGCATGTAGTGTAAGGTTGCTCGGCAGCATTTGACGCGGGAAAACATAATAAAATGACTTTTTAAGAACATCGCAGCGCCGCTGCGGTGTTTTAACGTTCCAAAGTGAGCGCGGCGCTTTTTTTTTTTTTTTCTCCCCGTGCCCTTCCATTATTTTCCCTTCTTTACGACAGCCATTTATTTCCTAACGGACTCGCAGAATAATGCCTTTTTATTTCCGGCGACCTTTTTTCCGCTTCCGGAACGAGACGAGGCAATGGGTCAAGCATTTCGACTCGTCCCGCTTTGGCCCCGCTTTTTTTTTTTTTTTTTTAATGGTGCAGGACCAGATACGGAAAAAAATCCACGTTTCTTCCGCTCGTCAGGCGTTGTCCGAACGGCTTTCCCGTGCCTTAAGCGAAAATTGCCTTTTCCCGATTGCAAGCCGAGCTCCGCACCTTTCCCTTAGTTCCGTCCTCGTTCTCCCGGGATTGGGCTCGCGTCCGACGCTAATTCGAAATTTGATTTTTTTCCGTAACGCTGCGGCGACGCCCTCGGCTCGGGTTCCGAACCTGAATCCCGGGCCGTCGCAGGGATTTACGAACGGCTGCAGATCAGCTGCGGAATTTCCGAAAAAATTTTGCTTCCCCGAAAGGAAAAAAAGGAACACGAAATTTCTTTTCCCGGGCACCCTATTTTGGACCTGAAAAATTAAACGCTGACAAACTTTGCACGGGAATAAATTAATTTCGTGTGCGGCGGCATTTTGGAGCCGTCTCACTAAAAATGGCGTTCACGCGGGGATTTGCATGTGCATCTTTTTTCAATTTGAATAAAATAAATGATTAAAAAAAATGGATTTGCATCGGAAAAGTTTCGAACGCATCATTTTTACCGGTTACAAAAGCGAATTTTCCAATTTATTTTCCCGTAATGCGGTTAATTCATTGTACCGACAGCGTTCGCGTGGAGTTCGCTCAATCGATATTAAAATTTTGGCGAGTTCCCGGCTCCGGATCGAGAGGTTAGGGGCGAACTGCAAACCGGGGACCTTAGCGCTTTTCCAGGAGCGGACGCGGGAAACTCTCCGGCTCAGGTTTTTGCCCGATTGCGCCTCGAGGAAGGAAACCCCTCGAATCCCGCGCTGCAGGCTGCAGAAAAAGCGACTTATTAAATTTGATTCTCCCGGTAATTCTCCCCGAGCCGGACGTTTAAATTTTATTTCAGCAGACTCATCAATCCGAAGGAGGTTTTCCTTTCTGTGCCCGAAAGGGCTCCCTCCTGGCGCTGCGCCCCCCCCCCCCCCCGGAGCCGTTTTTTCCACCGACGGGGAAACCGTCCGTGTTCGCTTGATGCTCCTCGACGTTTTTTCGTTTTCGCTCGTGCTACACGGTTCGAGCTGCAGTCGCTTTTCCCGCAGCAAACTCCTTCCCGGCCGCTGTGGTGGGCCGCGCCCGGATATTCTTCGGCTTCGAGTGACGCTCTTCGAAAGGACGTCCTCGGCCTTTGTGCGCGAATTTTGAATAAAGGCTTTTCTCACCTTTTGAAAAAGTTTTCCGTCCTTGCGGGGGATTCTTCTCGTGGACAAACCGCCTGAAATATTTTTCCTTCTTCTTCTGCCCCGCAGATTGCCGCAATCCATATTAAATTCCTCATCGGGGAATTTAATTTGATGTCTTAAATCCTTTTGGGGAGGATAATTCGCAAAGAAAAGGATCCATACCTCTCCATTTTCATTTCCTTTTTTCCGATTTGAAAATTGTGACGATAGCAGCATCCACCGCCTGCTTGACAGGGTTGTTGTTCGGCCAAAGAACTGGAAATTTTAAAATTCCTCAATATTTAACCTCAATTTTTTTTTTTGTTTTATTAACCCAATTTCCTTCCGGAAAACACGCATACAGATACATATAACGAGATTTTCGTCTTATAAGAGGACGACGGCGGATTTCACAAATGGGAAAAAACCCGTTAATGTATGCGGTGTATGCATTTGTAGAAATACGTACCTGTACGTACGTTTTTTTTTTCTCTCCCGTTAATTTGGGCGCTGATTAATTCTCGAATTAATTGGCTCGGCTCTGCGGCAGATAATTTGAAATTCGACAGAAAAAGAAAACGAAGAAAAACCCAATGATGGAACTCAATTTGCCGCTTTCCGAAGTTGCCGTTCCCACGTTTTGTCTGCAGATAAATTGCGGGATGCGATTCCTCGTCTGACTCATTTCGAGCTCCCGAAATTACTGCCGACATTTCAATCAGTCGACGGGCCCTAAACAAAAGTTTGACGAGAGAAACTGCCGGTTTAATTTCGGCGACAGGCATCCGTAACATAATACAAAGAGGATTAAACGCGGACGATCGCTTGCAACTAATTCCTGAAAATGCAGCGGAGACCGTTCGCGACAGGAAGAAAAGGCGAACGGGAGGAAAACTTCCGCACCGGCTCTGTGCGCGGTCATTCGGTGAGTGCAGATCACACTTCGACGGGAGAAATGTGCGACGTTCTCTTTTTTCGGGACCAACTCGTACGATGCCGACGCTAAACCCCGCCAACGTTTGCGCAAATGCGAAACCGCTGCTCCGGAACGGGGAAAACAAGGGAAAAAGTCGAATCCGCCACGTCGGTCCGGGTGGACGGCTCCCGGTTGGCACCACCGTTTAAATGCGTTTTTCCCTTTTCCAGCGGTCCTTAAAATCTGCCCGGTCCGCGGGAAAACCGGAAAAGGCGGAAAGGACCCCGAGCCGCGTGCCTCTCGTCAGCGGCGTCGCTTTCGAAGATCACCAAACGCAGCAGCAGCATCACGCGGGCACACTGTTCCGCAGTCGCCGCCGCCGTTTTGCGCCGTTCGCGTCCTTTGAGCGAGAACGGCCACAAATTTAAACGTAAAAGTTATTAATAAGGATGCATTAGCGGATCATGCGAAGATCATGAAAGATTTGCCTTTCCGTGCAAACGCCGGCGACCGCCGACTTCCTTCCGGTGGGGCTTGGCATCGGGGGGGGTGCGTTCGTGCGGGGGGCTCCCTTCGCAGCCGGAAAGGGGAAAGGAACGGAAAATACATTTCGGATAAAGGCAAATCGACGTTTGGAAAAGGCATTAGCGATTCCTTCTGAATTCGGATTCTCCTCTCGACGCAGTTTTGCCCGTGCTTAATCATTAAAGCCGTAGCTCTTGCATAATTCGAATCGTGGATTTGGGTTTTGCTAATTTAATTTCGAACCAGAACGTTGAGGTTAAGATACGGGAAGCGACGCCACCTCCGGAAGAACTTCCTCCGGAGGAAGCTCTTCCGCTTTCGGTCGCCTCGGCTCCAGGCCGAGACCTTTTCCAATTTGCCGGGCGGCGAGGGGACTTTTTCCTCTGCAGCCCCGCGGCGCAGCAGACCTCGCATCGGATTCCATTTGATTTCCTCCCCTCCGTGAAAATCCGTTGCCCGTTCTTCGTCCCAAGCGATCGCAGTGAGTAATGTAACTCTGAACCCACGACGGGACGCCTGTGCACGGATCAGCAAAATTTGATACATCCGTATTAAAAAGTTTGCATAATTACGGAGTTGCAATGCAAGGAATATCATTTGATGGAATTTTTCGAAAAGCACGGAATTATCTATTTATATACAAATGAGCGACAATGCATTTCTGTATCGTAACCTTTGTCACATAATAGCGAAAAATCCCAGTTTATAAATTGACTTGCAGCATTTTTCAGTTAGAAAACGGGAGATACTAAAAGGGGAAAAAGAAACAATTTTAATAAACTTTTACGTTATAATAAATACCTGGATCAAGAGCAAGAAAAATTTTTTGAAGATCAAACTTTTACATTTATTTAGGTAGCTTCCTCTTTCGCACGCTCTATGTTGGTATTGCTCCGCATTCACTATTCGAGCGCATTATTCTAAATCTATATATTTTTACATGCATGCAAAGGATAATTATTCGAATGAGTTCGGTTTATTTATAGTTGATGAATGGATTTGTGTACATATTTGATCGGCGTGCTTTTTGGGGAAGAAAGGGGCGAGAGGAAATATTTTGAATGTTTTCAGCTGTATAAAAGCTGCACGTGAATAAATGATGCGATTTCCATTCCGTATATTTTCGAGGTGCATTTGATAATGACAAAAAAAAAAATCGTATGGATTTTTCTCACATTGCCCAATGGTAAAAATGGGAAAAAATTGGCCCGGCAGGGCGTCGTTTGCACGTAACTTTGCCTCGCATAACTTCCATTAATGCCCCCTGTCTGAGGAGCTACGTGCAAGGCTTAGAAAAAAAAAAATTTTTTTCCTTTCCTTATAAAATTTTCACACGAAAATCGGGTCAGTGGAAGGTTCCGCGTCCTTTTCCACGCCCGGAGGTCGGATCCCCTTCCGCAGTTCCGCAGCCTCCGGGTGCAAGGATTGTATTTTGCCTTTGGGGGAGACAGCAGCGTCGGCGCCCTCGCCACGGGGTAGAGGCGCAGTGCAACTTGTTATGACAATTGGAATCCGCTCGTTTGGGAGAGTGACAGTGCTGAGGGGAGGAATAACACTGCAGAAGAGCGTCGGTGGAAAAAGATTTTTCCTTCCGAATGCACGAATCGTACCGGAGGCCGCACGAATTTACCGCAGTTTGGATGCGAAAACCTCGCCGGACGGGAAAATTTGTTTCGCTTCGTACCTGGGCAGGTATCGCCGCTTCGCCTTGCCTTTGCCCGAACGGCGTTCGCTAGCCCAGACCCGTCGGAGCCTTCTCGACTTCGGCCCGCCTGCCGAAGCATCCGAGGCGGAAATTGAATTGCGTCGATTGGGGACCTTTTCCGCCGTTGCCGAAGAGATGGCGCGGCCCAGAATTCGAAAACGTCGGAGGAAGGCGATCGTCGTCGCGCTGTAATTAAGGGTGGCCAAAACGTTTCTTTTGCCCCGACAACCGGGGGGGGGGGGGTGGGAGGAGTTTTGCGGACGCTTCCGCTTCCGATTCGAGACGTCGAATCTCCGCATCGCCGAGAAAAGAAAACTTCGAGGATTACTTCATAAAGCGAGAAGTGTTGTCGGATTAAGATACCTGGGCCCCGGGAGAGTGCTTTGTGGGAAGGCGTCTCGACTTTTTAATAAAAATAGGCGGTAATAAATTTTTTCCCCAAATTAAAAGTTTCCTCGCATTTTGGCGGGTTGCGGTCCCCGTGCGGGACACGAGACGGAAAAGACACTGAGAAACGGCGGCTCCGATCGGACCCTGTGCGGCGTTTAGTGCTGCCCTGGCGGTGAGCCCGCCCCTCCAGACAAGATGAACCTGACGCTCACCGCGCGTCCCGTGCCGCGATCGACGCCCCATCGGGGCTCCGGAATTCAGGAACACCCCTGGAAGGATACGCCCTCTTGATCCCGATCGAAATAGTTCCCGGAAAGTTTGGGACAACCGGGAAGACTTTTGCTTGCTCACAAATCCGGTTTTTCGTGCATGACAACACAAACGGAACCGGAAGTGCTGAATTTACCTTCACGGGGAAGCAGAACTGCTCGGAATGAAATGGGGGCCGTGCACGATGTCGAAAATCAGATATATACATATTATAATGTTGCCGGATATATATATTTTTATAAGATTAGAAACCTTAAGGTTGAAATACTTTTCGGGTGTGCATATTGAATTTGGAATTCATATAAAACTTCCGGTTTCAAATAGTATGCAAATTTATGTTATTCGG
This sequence comes from Ricinus marginatus, assembly GCA_028565995.1. Classification (NCBI taxonomy): domain Eukaryota; kingdom Metazoa; phylum Arthropoda; class Insecta; order Psocodea; family Ricinidae; genus Ricinus; species Ricinus marginatus. The sequence goes on along the minus strand of JAOWBB010014909.1, from coordinate 33,203 downwards.
AATTTTTTAATATTAAGAAACTTTCTTTATACGAAAAATTTCGGTCGCGAAGCTTTTATATGGTTTGGTTTAAGTGAACAAGTTTCAATGAAAGTAATTTTAAAAATATATGTTATTTTTAATGTTAATTAACATCGAAATACGATATGGATATATAATAATTATCCAATATCAAAACTTGGAGTTACACATATCGTACATAAAAAGTACTTTTAAAAATATATTTAAAAGAAATCGGCGATTTTCGAATTGAAGAATGTCACGTGAAAGTCTTTATGTTGGTATTTATCCTGCGATACGGTTATCTAATTTATTACATCGACAGCGTGAAAAAATTGCGCTACATAAAAAGCAGAAACTCGAAATTTTTAGAATGGAAACATGCAGAAACGTCGATGAAGCCTTGCCAGGAAGAACGGGTTCGACCAGTCGTGCACGGAAGGGCTGCCTGAGACAGCATGATCCGGCAGAAGGAAGAGTTTTTCCGGTCTCCGCGGCGATCGGGGAAGGGCCTCGAGGAGAGTCGATGACGGAAATTACCGTTTATCCGGTGCTGCCGTCGGGGAGCGGCGTACCTGAAGGGCGCGACGGCTTTCTCCAGCGACGCGCGGGATCGCAACGAGAAGGTTTTGGGAAGGGCAAAAAGGGGTTGAATTGGTTTTCAACCTCGACGCAAGGCGGCGATCGGGTTTTCGTATCTGTAAACTCGGAAAATTATTTTGATGATTTTTCCCTCCTGTCGGAACGGAGGCAGATCCTCGGATCGGACGTCCGAAGAGTTTTCATCCCCCGGGCCATTGCTTTCGCCCCCGCTCTTTCTTAGCGAAAGCCTCTCCGGTTTCCGAATGGAATGCATTTTCAGAGTTTTTTTTTTTTTTGCTTTTTTCCCGTGATTAAAAACCGGCGTTCAGCGTAAATGTCGCGGGAGCATGCGCAGAGCGCGGTTATAACCCGAAAACGGGGTTGTAATGACTTGACGGGGTTGTTAATGAAGAGCTAGGTGTAAGTTTCAAGGGATGAGAGGAAAAGCTCCCTGGAAAGGGGTTAAAATTTTTAATAATTAGGGACCTCGAGGAAAGTCCGAAAAAGCTTTTTTTTCGCAGGGACGGGATTTTCCCGGTCGTGGGGGGTGGTTTCGGGGGGGGGGCAACGCTAATGCGGAATGTGCAGCACCGTGAATAAAGCTCTTTAATCTCCTCTCGTTTATTATGTCGTTCGCCGTGGTAAAAAAAGGAAGCCTGGCGCATCCCTCCGCGCCGGGGTCCGATAGGTCGAATTCATTTTCCAGCTTTGTTTAACGGCAAAACCACCACCCCCTGGGAGTCGCGGGCGGCGCGTAACTTCCACGGGAGCATCCCCGTGCGACGAAATTTTTTTTGAAATATGAATCTGATTATGTAACGTAATTTACTTTCTCCAGGTGTCATATATCAAGGGTGTGACGTTCGCATTTTTTCTTTTTGCGTCATCCCCTTCTTGGAGATGACGTGACCGGTCGGAAAAAGTTTTTCCCTCTCCGGAAGGGTTGAAGCCGAGCGCGAAAGGGTAAAGAATTCGACGCATACCCGCGTCGGATCGACGTAAAAAAAGTGGAAACTGCACCGAGTGCTTCGGGGGAGAGCTTTCATCCCTTTTTCGTCGCCTCGCTCTAAACGCTGATAATTTACAAATGCGCCCCCGGGGCTCGAACCTCTCGAATCCAGGTTTTTGCGAGCACCATAAACCGTGCCTGGACAAAAACCGAGGGAAATGCGCCCACATTTTCACGTCAAGATAGATTAATATTTTTAATGGAGGCCCTCCCGCGGACAATCCCCGTTTCTCCCGTTTAAAAAGACGGAACATGTAAAAGTTAAATATATTATAAAAATCCCGAGGGCTAAATTTTTCTTTTAAATAATAATTTACGGGCAACTTCGTTGTTTTATCTTTTTATTTATTATATTTTATTTTTTTTTATTCTTTTTCGGCGCTTTGAAATACGGCCGCAGGAGTTGTGTTAAATCATTCCGGTCATCAACTTCTCTCGCGTGCTTTTCCCTTTTGCTCATTCGGAACCCAAAAATTTCAAACGAAAAAAGTTGCATCCCCGAAGGAGATTTTTTCGCTTTCGAAGGCGACAGCGTTAGGCATTCGGAGGGAAAGGCCTCCGAGCTTCATTTCCGCAAGGGACGCTCGTTTGCTTGCGTTTGCGATGCGAACGTGCTTCGCCCGCGCCGCCGTCGGCGGAACGGAAAATGTATCGGGAATTGGCAACCGGACGAAGGGCGAGGGACACGCTGCGGGACGGAGCAATCCCCGCGGGGACTGCCCGAGGGAGGGATTCCGATCCTGCAGGATCGCTGTCGCGGCCTCGCGGAGCGCGACGTCGAGCGCCTCTTTCGATTCCCCCCCCCCCCCCAAAAAAAGGTCGCCGAGCCTTTCTCTCCTTTCCATTTCAGAAGCGATTTGTCAATTAAAATGAGAAATGAAATCTAACTGACTTAATAAAGGAGGGAAATGGCTCTTTTCACCTCGGAAAAGTGTCTCTTGTTAAGGAGCTGAATACGAAATTTCTCCCGACGCTTTTCATCCATCAAATTGACTTCGGATCTTGGTAAATCCCCGGGGAGAGCCTTTCTTTCAGGTCGGCTCGAGAGGATTCGCAAAAAAACCGATAATTAGGGCGGCAGAAATACGGATGCAATCCTCAAAGATTGAACCCCCCCCCGCCGCTGCCCCCGCGTTCCTTTGCGATCGACTCCACGGGCAGTTCGTGCGGGTGATCCGAGCCTTGCGCCGAGATAATTCTCCTGCCACGTTAATTTGTCGCGGCTACCTAAAATACTTCCCGAAACGCAAAACATTTTTCATCCGGCGGAGGAAACTTTTTTTTTATTTCGCTTGTTAATCCGGTCGCTTGAAATATCCGAATTACCAGGGATTATAAACGGGCGAAAGGCATTTTGAAAAGTCGCAAAAAGCATGCACGTCGCCGATGCAGATTTATAAATCGCGATCGCTTATAACCGAGTCCGGGGCCGCGTGATGCTTTCGGCGATGAATGTTACATGCGGAGAATGGGATTTTGGTTCCAGAGAAACTCCGATTTCGTCCACACATTTCTTTCTGCGGTAAAACAAAAACCGGTTTGCTCCTCGAGAGGTTGCCCCTCGTGCGGGGGGCGAGAATCCCGTTTTGGAAGAAAGGAACCTTCTGCCGCGAGTCTTCTCCCGGGTGAAGGGCCGGGGAAACGTGGACAAGGGCCCAGCCCCCCCCCCTTTCGGGGCCCCTCGGAAAGCAGCGCTTGTTTCTTTTCTCGCTCCGCTGCCCCGCCCCGTCTCCCGAAAAGCGGCCTTTCGGGCGGAATTTCAGACGGAGCCTTTTCCTTTCACGGCCTCCGCGATTCGGCCCGAGAGCTCTGCAGAAGTGAAGAAGGGCGGAAAGCTCATGATTAAAACATTTTTTTTTTTTTCTTCCCCAATCGCTTGCCATTTTGATGACAATTTGAATCGAGCGCTGTTGCGGAGACTTCAAAGCTTTTCCGAGTCATCAAAATTGAATTCAAATAGGGGAAAGCGATTTCCGCTTTTGCGCATGCCGGAAAGGGATTTTTTTGCTCTTAAAGGCAAATAATAAAGGGGCGGAAGGCGGAAAGGTTCGCGGGAAAATCCCGCGCGTGCGAAGCGTCTCCCAAAGCCGCATTCCGGATCGAACCTGGGTTTGCCTTGGGTTCGGGTTGGCTTTCGTTTTATTTATTTCTTCTTTTATTTCTGTCGCGGAAGGCGAGGGCCTTCGCCTTCCTCCCCGCTGTTTGCATTTCTCCAGCGCAAACATTAAGCAAAACCATTTTCACGTCATCGGTTGAATGTTTTTATATGCATATTGTGACGGGAGAAGCGTCGTTCTCTTTTTCGATATGTAAACACATTTCGAATTTTTTTTTTTTTTTTTTTTTTTTGTTTTCAGGCAGCGTTTGCTGTCATAAAGGATGAAACATGGAAGCGGCAGAAGAAAGGGATGAATGGGATCAGCCGAACGCGAAACTGAGATGGCGGAAAATTTCTCGTAGCGCTCTAACCGCTACATGAAAAAGATTCGTCCAGATTTGTACTTTCGGGGGGTTGGAGGCTGGAGGCGAAAAAAAAGAAACGCACCCTGAAAAAAGAAAAGTCAGTCAGTCAATAGTGGCGGAGCTTTAAAAGCTCTCGTGAATTGTTAAAAAGCAGTTTTTGGATGAGCTTTTCGAGTGTCGTTGTTAAATGCGGGTTCATCTCGTTTTATTCGTCACTTCCTCCATGAGAAAGAAAGAAGGCAAACCCAAATGCTACGTCACTGGTGCAAAAGGGAAAATTCATCCCCCCCGCGCCCCCCACATTAATGAAAGTGTTCCCCGGGAATGGGAAATTAGAGGTTTTTCACCAATAAATCTGAACTGGGAAATCCGAAAATAGTAAAAAAAATTTTTTTTTTTTTTCCCTCGGCGGGAAATTAAAATGAGAAAGATTTTCTTCTCGTTTCTCCGTTCGAGAACGATCCGATGGGATCGTCGCAGGGTTTAAGGCTTTGCCACCTTCCTGAATGTGGAAAATTTTGCGTTTTGCAGGTCGCGAAAACGCAGCCTCCCACTCGATCAGGCACCATCAGGTAGGAGTCAAACAGAAGAAAAGCTCCGGCGGTGACGTAGACGTTAGCGAAATCGGAAACGGCACCGAGGACGTGCTTCCGGCAGCGACGACAACCGAAAATCCAACGACGACGGATCTGGTGGTGAGGCCGCACGAAGAGGTCAGACTCCGCTGCTACATCCCGCAGGAGATGCTCCCGTCCAGGCCGAGCATCGGTGAGTCCGCGCGGGTTTTTCCATCCCGGAAAACCCATCTCTCGAGCGGAGCTCATTAAAGTCCCCGGAGAAGTCATCTCTTCTCGCGACTCTCCCAAACCCGAGAGGGCTGTGCCGCGGATTCACCCCCTGAGCTTGAGTCGAAAGTAATTGAAAAACTTCAAATGCTTCTTTCGAGGGGGAATGGAAATCGAGATGAAATACAAATCTCTTTTTGGCGGATTCCTTTCCGGCAGCTCCTTTGACTGGAGCACCTCGGAGCGTCCTCGAACGGAAAGGATCCGCGGTGCCGATTCCACGACGCTCGAAGGCCCCCCCAAGGGGCCTTTGTCTCCTTTGGGTCGAACGCCGGAATATTTTCCATTCGGGCTCGAGTGAATCGCCACCGGCGGCATCCGACGCCGTCCTTTTCCGGAGCCTGCACCCTCTCGCGTCGGGACGCGTGAGGGGTGTCTCTCGAAGCTCAGCGGGGCGGGAGAAGGAAAAAGTTATGAAAGGGCTCCTTTCGCAAGTTGTCGAACCCCGTTCGTCGAATAAAAAGGAGGCATGGAGAGAGGTTAAAAAATAGTCAAAATAATTTTCCCGGTTTATTTCCATTGATAAACCTCCAACTTATTTCTTAACTTCAGCATATAATTTTCATTTTGGATGCTTGCCGATGACAGGGAGGCTTTCGGAAACTCTTTCAAAGAGCGAGAATCCTTTGTTACCTTAAAATTTCTCCCTTGGACCGGGAAATCCGAACGCAGAAGGCAAACTGGAACATTTCCGCAAAACTTATTTCCTTTCTGCAAAGAGCGGGGTTTCTCATTTGGCGAGATTTCTGCCTTCGGATGGGAGGCATCCCCCGCGCCGTGCGAAACGGGGCAACGATTCAAACTGAGAACTTTCCCGGAGTGAGCAAAGGGACGACGCACGGGATTCCGATCCTTCGATCTGACCGATCCGTTCGGATCGCGATTTGCGGTCGCCCGCCGTCGGCCGGGCTCGAGCGGGAAACCGTTGCGCGATCGGAAAACCCGGAGAAATGCGGCGCTTTTCCGACCGGACGTGAAAAGGCTCCTTTGTTCCAGGTCCCTCCTGGCTGCACGACGGTCAGATTGTGGATTCCGTCGAAATGGGAGTTCCCGGCACGGGCCACCGATACAGCAGGGACCCGGTGAACGGCCATCTCCACATCTCCAACATCCGACTGGAGGACGACGGGTTCTGGCAGTGCCAGTACCACGACCAAACGCTGGACCACGTTCTCTCATCGAAACCTCTCCGGTTGATAGTGCTGGGTGAGTTCGGATTTTCAGCCTCTGTACCGGGACGCGCGCTTACGCTGAGAAGGCGAACCTGCGATGCCACGGGATGGGAAGCACCGAACGACGGCAAATATTTGCCTCTTTCCCTGGGGAAAGCGTCGTGCACAACCTAATAACCTTTCCCTCGACTTGATATTTCCCCTTTTGTGCCGGAAACAAAATGCATGTTTCTCCAGTAAACAGGGAACTGGATGTTTTTTCGCACATGAATATGATAATATCGGGTTATGCTTCTGCGTTGCGCCTCTGGCAGGACAGCGATTTTTTTCAAAGGCCGAAAGACTCGCGTTTTCGATCCGAAAATATTTGATTTGCTTTTGGGTATTACATTTAAGGGCGCACTTGTTTTTCGAAGCGTATTTATTTCGAGAGGAAATAAGAAAGCTGCGCAGGGGTGGTTACTTCAAACGGGGTTGAGAATTAGGGGGTGAGAACCCGACCCGTCCTTGCGGGACTTGCTTTTCGGGCGTTCGCTTCCGTCTGAAATGTCGGGAGTCGAGTTTTGGGTCAGACGTTCGTTCGCTCCCTCGACTGCCTCGCGGCCCAGGACGAAAAAATGGAAAATTTTCGGGGCCAAGCAACCGGAAGTCGGGGAAGGAGAGTAAAAAAAAAAAGTAAAAATCTTATAATCCGTGTTATTTCCACGGTTGGTTAATTTATTTTTGTCTCCATTTTTATCCCGCAAGAGAAAAGAGACATAAAAATTAAATGAACCGGGAGAGATATGCGCCGGGATATGTGAAATCTTTTGCCCCGTTTGGGGGTAAAATGGGGGCGGAATCGGTTGTAAATTTTTTTTCTAAGGGTTAAGAGGCGAAATTCAAAAACTTCGTTTTCCGACCCGAAAACCCACCCTCATCCGAGACGCGCCGACCGATTAGGCAAATCGCGTTGTTCCTTAACCGCAAGCCCCGCAACGACGTCGGAATTTCGACCCCCGCTTTTCAGAATTTTTTCTCTCTCCCTTCTCCGGCCGTTCTCTTCGAAGGCCGACAGCCGACAGCGGTCCCGCTCGTCGGGAAGCAACGAAAGTCGCTTCCCACGGCACCGACCCGAAATCCTCCGCCGTGTGATCCAAACGGTCGCCTCGTCGCTCGTCATCTTAACCTCACGGAAAATCCCGCGAAATTAACTTAACCCAACTTTCCGGGACCGAAAGCCAGAACATTTATCTTAATTATCCGCCCTCGAACGATCGGAGAGCGCCTCGAGCCATCCGGCGGGGCTCTGGAGCGAGAGATTTTTGCGAAATTCCAAAAAAACGTAAACCGCGCCGAGCGCGCCTGCGGAACAATCCGAACCGGGACGTGGAAGCCCTTAACCGGAATTTCCGGCGATCGAGGGCGGCTCCTCGATCGACCCGTTCGCACCGGAGCGGCGGCGGAAAGTTGCGAGACTGCACCGTTCACCGCGCACTTTTTACTATGGTCAAGGTGCGAACGCGAGATTATTTCTCGCCCGGAAAAGGAACGCGGAACGGTCCGTTCTCCGGGACCCGGAGCCTCGCGGACCGACATGCAAAACCGCAATGGCCGGCTTCGGCGTCAGCTTTACGACAGAATACGCGATTTCAATAATCCGAAAGCTTACGCTTTCCTTTTTATTTTCGGGAAAGTTTTTATGATTTCTCCTCCGTTGAAAAATGGAAAAAAGGCTCCGGCCCATCGCGTGAGCGCCACCTTTCTGCAGCGGATCCGCGGCACGAATTTCGTTTCATCCCGTCGAATAAATGCGATTTGATGCTTCCTTACCCGGGGAAAATATTCATCCGTGAGGCCGGTGAAGTTTCGGTTTTTAGAAAATACGCATAAAGAAGTGCGATCTGTTTCGGTTAAGGAAAAATTCGATGTACGGTTGAATGTAACGAACTTCGGTTAGTAAAACAAAGTTAAATATTGGAGAAGAGGTTTGGTATTTTCATATTTTCATGCAATACGTGATATCTGATTTAGGAATTCGCCAATCTCGGTCTGCATGAACTTTGGTTACGGCGTAATTTCGATGGAATGCCTTTCGATGCGTTTTATTCGCAACCGAAACGCGGTGGTCGCCTTCTGCCGCGTTCTCCGGGTGTACCGCATCGATTTTAGAGCATGCGAAATCTGCGGACGCGGCCGAAACGGTGCCTTCGGAGCGTCCTTCCCAACCTGGAAACGAACGCTAAATCGGTTTGAGGTTTACGGCTTTCGGGGTCTGCGCCGGTTCCGTTTCGGAGCCATCGCCCGGCAGCCGGGGCGGGAGCTGTTCGAAACCCCCCCCGGCTGCGCCAGCTCACTTTTTTTGCCGAGGCGGAAACTCGATGCAGATCCGAAATGTTCGCTGTCGGCGAGCAAATGTTCCCCGGCAAAAATCCCCGAAAAGGGATCGGACGCCTGCGCAGATCCGGTTTTTCATTCGCCTCTTCCGCAGTCGTCCGTTTTGACCGTCAGGACCGCTGCGGGATAGTGGCGAAAGGGTGACGCAAAGTTTAAGGTTCGGGTAAACCTGACCGTTCCGAGATTTTACTCGGGGCGTCCCCGAGTCCTCGCGCTTCCCGGACGTGGTTCCAGATCGACGCTTTGCAAAATCGAGCGCGAGAAACGGTCTGGAAAGGGCAGGTCGTCAACACGTCTTTGGAAGGCATCTCGAGTGGATTTCGCAAGGGGAAAAAAAAGGAAATCGCCCGGCCATTGTCAAAAGCACTCGGCCATTTTAAGCATTTACGAAATGACTCCATTACGGGAAATACCGTTCGGGAAAAATGTTGGTCCTCGCTGCGATTTTCTCGGCATCCACTCCGCCGGTTTTTCCCCTTCAAGCCGCGCTTTTCCTTTTTGCGGATCTTCCGCGGCGCTTCTTGCCTTCGGCATTTGGTTGCCTTTCCCGGCCTCCAGTCCGGAGCGTTCCCGCGTCCCTCGGAGCCTTCGAATTTTCCGGAGCCGCTTCGTTTTCCCCTTTGTCACTCTCGTCTTCCTCTCTTTTCAGATCGCCCGCGAAATCCGTACCTGGAAATCGACGGAAGGCGCCTCGATCCCGGCAACCTCTTCATCCCGGTGAAGGAGAACACGGAGCTGAGCGTGACTTGCGTCGTCGAGGGAGGCAACCCCCCTCCTACGATCAAGTGGTCCCTGCTCTTCCCTCCCAGCACCGACCAGTTGTTCGGCGAGGACAACGGCGTCCACGTCAGTCTGAACGTCACCGACGTCGCGGCCCCCGACGTGGCGAGCAATCGCGTCTACCCCCACTCGCACACGAGGAGCGAAGCGAGACTGGAGAACATCCTGCGGGGTCACCACAACGCCACCGTCATGTGTCTTGCGCATCACGTCACCCTGCCTTCGGCCCTGAACGCCTCTCTGCTCCTGGACGTCCAATGTAGGTATTGCTCGGCCGAGGATCTCCCGACGCGATCGTCCCCTTTGCCGAGCTTCCCGAGCGGAAATGAAAATTCGGAAATTAATTTCAATTTATTCTTAATTAAACAAGAAAGAGATAAATTCGAACAGAACAAATCAATAACTACAATTTTTAAATTCATTTGCCGTAAAATAAATTTATTTATTCAGCCAATTACGATTAAAATCAATTTCCCGACCCGATTGCCGGCAGCAAAATGCACATCTTGGAAAATTAGAAAATCCTGCATTTACGCAAGATTTGCAGGGCTCATTTAACTCCGCACCGAATGGGGGGGGGGGGGTGTGTGCCGATGATTAATCCCAAAGAGGGCAGCCCCCTTCCGGATTTTTTTCTTCGGGAATCCAAAACCGGCAACCAAAAACCCTCGGCCTCGTTCCCGAGCTGCTGCGGGAACCCGAGCGCATTGAAAGCTGATCCGGCAGCCACCGGACCGCGAGGTAATATTCGCGGTCAACCCCAAACGTCTTTAAGCCCCGATGGCTCCGAGCCGGGATCGGGTTCTGCAGGGAGGCCACAAAGGAAGGTGGAGGCGGCCGAGGAAAGGTTTCCTCCTCGGGCGAAGCCGGGAAAAGGGGGTTCCGGTAAGCGGCCCGCATCATCCCCTTCGCGCCATCGCCCCCGACCGAAAAGAGGATTTGTTACAGCGATCCCGGGGGGGGAGGGTTCTAAGAGATGGGCGTGGAAATTCCGCTGCAAAAACTTATAAAATATTTTCACCCGTTTTAATGCTGATAAAATAAGTCTCGTAATTTAAAATGCAATAAACGTAAAAAGTTGCAACCCCGGGGGGGGGGGTGGCGGAACTTCGGCCGCGAATCGAAGCTTGAGGATTTCCGGTAACCTTTGCCTCGTCCCCCTTCCCGTACCTGGTTCCGTCCGGGTCCGCTGCTGCAAGGTTCGGGAACGAGCGAGCCGCTGCCGCTTGTGGGCGGCAGCAGAAAACATCAAAACCGTACCTTAGAGCGCAGCCAGCCTATGAAAACCTAATTTTCCTCTTGTGCGGCGGAAAAAGGAATTTCTTTTTAACCGTTGGGGTCCACGGGGGGCGGTTTTTTAATTTTGAACTTGTTTCGCATATAGGGAAACCCATTTTCCGAAGAGGTCCGCCTTTTTGCGCGACCCGGTTCAAATCTTTTGATTCTTCCTAAGCTCGTTATACACGGGGGAGTTTTATAACGAAATTATCCTTTTCTGCCTCATCCTAGACAACTAAATCCTCTCCATTTTTTTTTTCTTTCTCCTTTCGTGCCTTTTCATCCCTTTTCATCCGTTTTGCCTTTTTTTTTTTTTTATATCCCTTTCAATTCATTCATATTCATTCATTCATTCAGTTCCGTTTCTTCCCGTTTCGGGGGTGAGAAAAAAAAAAGGAAAAAAAGTGTCTCGAGAAATATGATCGAACGGAAAGTAAATAACGTTCTCTCATGCGACTGACTATTAGTTTCATCCTTTTCGACGCCTTTTTCCTTTTTTTCCAAATGTCGAGCCTTTCTCACTTCAATCAGCGTTTTCCGTTCTGGATTTGCCATTCGCGGGAGGGGCCGCGAGACAAGCGGAGGCGAAAAGGGAAGGAAACCAATTTTCCCTTTTGCCGGAAAGGTACGTTGCGTGCCTTATTTAGGATCATCATAGGTCAGGTTCGGCGGAGGTCTCCGCAGGTTGGGTTAACTTTTCCCTTCCTCCTTTTAGCTCTCCCACCGAGAGTCGCAAGCAACGCGAACGCGTCTCGGCTTTCGTAATTTGAATACCTTAAAAGCGCTTCGAAATCCCAAATTGCTTCGCAACCCGCCCGCCCAGAAAAACAAAAATGGGCAAACCCAATTTTCCATCTCCTCCTTAACTTTACCCGTCTCTTTTGTAAAATATTTAGTTATTAAATATTAATCTTCATTATGAAAAATGGCATCAGTTATTTAGACGTTTCAGTTTCTTCGCAATTTCTCATTTTAAACTCTGAATTTTTCACAATTTCAATTCTTCCTCCTTAAATATTCAATCTCTTTGTTTCCCACTCCTTTTTTCTTATTTATTTATTTTATTTTATAAAAAGTAATAATAATTCATAATGAATTAAGGTATAAAAACTCCGGAAACTTTCGCGTGCTAACGATATCAAAAAATTTATGAAGTTTTCCCGCCTGGGAAAAAAAAGGAAAAAATCTTCGTCAAACGTTTTTCGGGGGGGGCTGCCCGCCGCATTTTTCCAATCGCGAGCGGCCTTTTCCTCCCCCGGAGAAAGGGTGGAAGGAGAGTTTGGGGTGGAAAGCACCCCAAACTGATGGGCTCATCAAAAAAAATCAATTAATGAAAAAGAAGTAAAATTTAAATTGAAAATTATCAAATCGACAAGTTCCGAGCAACGTGATAAATTAGGCGAATTTTTCGATTTCGCCTCATGTCTCCGGAGGGGATGAACAAATTTTGTTTATTTGGTGTACCGGAAATGACGAGTCGCGATGACAACGCGAAATCTACCGCCACGTCTCATTTCGCGGATTTCAGCAGTTCCGCACCGTTTTTGAGGGCTGCTCGGGTGCGGGTCATTAAGTTTTAGCTTGGGGCTGAATCTGAGTCGAGGGATGACGATTGCACCGACGTTCGGCGTGCACAAGAAAAGCGCCCACGGGTGGATGCATTTTGGAGACGAGAACTGTCACATGCGTGGCGGTCGCAAGGGAAACTGTTTACTTTTCAATTACAACTCGTTAAACCGAATTATGAGCATTTTCCGCCGTACCCCTCCCCATTCGTGTCCCGACAGCAGACAGAGCAACAGAATTCATTAGATGTTTTAATATTCCAAGCTGCTGCTAACTCAACCAAAAATTAAGTTTCAAATTGCCTGAGTGAATAACTTTTTTGCTTCGTTTCATCGCATAGGCGAAACTTCATTGGAGGCCATTGAATAAATTTAAGCTCGTTAGCTGCCATCCCCGTTCTCCGATTCCCCGCGGAATTATTGAATATTTTCTCCTTTTTCTCTTTTTTTTTTTTTTTTTAAATGGAAGAAACTGCCGAAAAGAGAAGAGAGTGGCAGCAGAGGAAAGCGGAAGTTCCGCGAGGCTTCCGTTTAATTCCCCATTTTTCCGGCCGGACTCGCTGCTTCCACTCTCGCCCGTCCGGCGGTCCCCGGGGCGGACTCCCATCTTGCGAGGCGGATCAGCAGCGCAAGCGAAGAGGTCGCGGTGATGCGCGCAGCAGCAGAATCTCGCGTTTCGCAAACCGAAAGCAAATCTTCCGTATTCCGGCACGCTCCGGAAACTTTTGGCGTTTCCGTAAAATCGTCGAGCCTTTTCACGATTCTCCGCGAAAAGGAAGTCTCCTTCCGGCAGGTTCGGACCGCGGTGTAATAATCTTCGGTCCCGGGCACGCGCCGAATCCTCTCTCTGCCGGATGACTTTTCAGCGTTCGGTTCGCCCCCGCGTCAGAAGCACGCCGACGGAGAGCCGCGGGCGACGGACGCGGCTCCTCCGCATCCGGCGGAATTCCAGTCCGGAAAAGCGGAAAGGCCAACCGCGGACTGGCGAAGCCTCCGCAGTTCGGAAGATTTTCGGGCTCGGCGAAAGGTTCGAACCCGATTTTCCCCTTTCGACTTTGGGGAATTCTAAACGCCTTCTCCTAATGATCCCGGTTCGATTTGAGAACAGATTTTTATTACCGCCGTAAAGCTGTCGGCGAGTGGAAATGAATTCGAATAATCTGCTAAGATCACGGAACCCGTAAAATCTTAGGCTATCCGATTTTTACGTTTTCCAGCGAAAAGCCCGGGAAAACGAGGGCATTTTCCCAAAATGGGAGCACAATTAACTGGAAATTACTCCCAATTTGAATTCTGGAATCTCAACAAAGGCTTACCGGGATCCGGCAAGATCGTCTCTGTTTAATGTTTCTTTTTTACGGGAGAATCGCGTAAGGGATGAAACTCCGACGGCAAGCGGGGCGAGATGCGGGGGGTGGGAGGAACCTCTTTCCCGAGGAATTTCAAAACCCGAAATTTTTCCTCCTTTTCCTGTCGCTCATTCGGCGCACGGCGAAGGTTTTTGATTTCTCTCCGGGAAATGTCGAAAGGTAGTTTCCCGCCCGATCTCTCGTGGAAAAGCGGCGCATGGAGGGTAATTTTTTTAAAAGAATTCCAACAGATTGACGTTGAATTATTTCCAGTGAGCTCTGTCGTTTCCTGCTGAAAACGATTTGCTTCCCTCTAAATTATTCCCGTAATAAGTTCCTCAAAATGTGTTTTTCCCGTAAAAGGATGTCCGTTTCACGTATTTCATTTCGCCAGAACGTATTTCCATTTTTTTGCCTCCTTTGGCAATACTCGTTTCGCTCGGCATTTGCATCGGGGGGGGAAGCCGTTATTAAGCAATGGAAAAAAATCACATCCGGGAACAGCCCCGAGCGAGGAGGCCGCCCTGGCTGACATTTTTCCACGTTCGTACCGCTGCCGCCTCGTCGTCGGGCGAACGGCGAACGCCTCCCGGTGCACGCAACCGATGTCCCGGATTGCTTCCCGCCGGAAGGGGCAAAGTACGAAATCGGAAACTGATAAGAAATTCTTCCTGAATTTTTTCAGACAGCCCGTCCTTTGCCATAAGCAGAGAACCCGGCTTCGGTTTTCCCATAAGGGAAGGGATCCCCGTCTCTCTCAAATGCGATGTCGATTCCAATCCTCCGTCGAGTCCCGTCTGGCAGAAAGGTAAGTGAATTTCGCTGTTGAGCAAGGGAAAGGAGAGAGGAAGAAAAGCTTCTGCCGCATCCGCGAGGCGGTCGAAAAAGAGCCGATGAAAATTTCCAATTTCCGCAAGTTGGTGGCAGCCTTCCTCGCTTCCTCGCCCGGGAAGCCGGGCAATCTCGGCCTGGAAATGCAGGCGCAGTTGCAGGCACGCATACCGGAAGATGAGGAATCTCGGGGAATGGCGAAAACCGAATGAAAAATGGAGGAAAGTCAAAACTTTCCAGCGACTCGCGTCGGGTTGAGCCGTTCGGGTTCGGTCGTTCGAAGATTTCCGTCCCCGTGGAAATCTCCGCATTTTCCTCCGCCCCGAGAGGTTCGGGAGAGGCGTTTGTCGAAAGGATTTCCGGTTGCTCTCGTCAGCGCCGGATTTTCCTCCCGGAAACCCCGCGGTCCGAAAAAATCGCGGGGCCACGAAGGCATCGCGACCCGTGATTTAATTAAAGTTTAGTTTAAGTTTAAAAATTGAAAAACGAAAAAAGGAAAAAATGCTCGGTCGGGAAATTATTTATTTATTTTCCCTTTTTTTACCTTCCTCCCCAATATTTTCCACCAGATTGTTTGATTGAAAAACAACGTGAAACGAGTGTAAAAAGATCGGAAAATGTTCCTCATTTGCCCGGGTTGCTGATCCGCCATCGTTTTTCGGATTTTTCCGGGGGAGTTTCCGACTCCGAAAATCCGGGCTTAAAAAGAAGGAAAAAAAAAAAAATTATATATTTATAAATTGGGATGCGGGGGTTGAAGGTGGGCGAGGGGGTGCGTGCGCGTTACGTAATTTGGCAATAGATTTTGTTAATAAAGGATTAGGATTACGGCCCGCTCCGTCTGCGCCATCTTCGGAAGGGGCGCTCAATAAGTTCCGCGGGAGTTTCCCCCGGTTCGCATTGGAATTACCCGACGGCAAAACCGATTTTCAGCTTTCCGGCCGAAATCGAATCCTCGATCGGGAAATCGACATTTTCCTCGCCCACAACTCCCGAGCGTTCCTTAATCACTTTGCCCGGGTCGCAGTGGGACGGTCGTGGCGGAGGCCCGCGGACAAAATGAAACAAAGGTAAAAAATCTGTAATTAAAAGGACGATTTTCTTCCCCCACGGGGGGGGGGGGAGTGGGGTACGGCGCCGCGTCCCGGGATTTTGCCCACGCTTCCGTTCGCCTCCGCACGGAGAGCCATTCGGGGGCTCTTTTTCCACGACGGGAAAATCCAAAGGAACGGGGCGGGAAGGGTCGGGGAAAAAGCGCTGTGGCATCCTGCTGCAGGAAAGGAGGGAAACCTGATTTTGTCTTTCCTTTGAGCGCCTCGTACCTCGCGTGCGGGAAAAGATGCGTCGGGGATTCGCGTCGCGATCCGGGGGGAAGGCTCCGCGGCACCCCGGGAGTGCCCGTTGCCCGTGCGTGGTGAAAGTAAATAAAATAATTTCGCATTTTTTCTCTCTCCCCGTCTTTAAGAGACGAGGAGTGGCATCAGACTAAGCTTCTTATTTCTCTAACGCTCTTTCCACGTGCTAATTTTTAATTTTTCATCCCGAAATCGCATTTGGAAATCCTTCTTTTCGAGGCGGCTCAGAAAAAAAATTTTCATTTTTTTCTTTGCTTATCGGGGCGGGAAGCTTGACTCCTCTCCCCTTTTTCCTCGGCTGCCTAAAGCAGATAATATATGCAGATTATATATATATTTTTATATCCGAGAGACATCGCTCCTTCTCCTGGATCCGACGAACATTCCTCCAAACCGAGTAATCCACGGTCAGCATTTAACGCGGCTCGGGCGGACATTTATGAATTGTAATTCGTGCGGCCGCTTCCAGCTTGAAAATTTTAATGCTGGCGGAGGGACGTGACACTTCATTCGTCGGAGATTTATTTAGTATTCCGTGGATTAATGAACGCCGGTTAAGCCGGCTCCCGTCCGCGCCCCGAATCCCGAAGGCTTCGGGGTGCCTGGTGGGCACAAGGGCTGCGAAGCACGAAGAGAGCTGCGAGGAAACCGCTTCCGAAGCGGTCGACGCTTTTAAAACGCTGAATCCGGGGCGGGTGCGAAAGGGCGAAGAAGAACGACGATGGGGGAAAAGGAAAATCCTGATTTTTATCCGGGAAATTCGGCGTTACCGAACGGGAGAGGCTCGGGAGGAAGGGAGCAGGGATATGTTGCCCCGGTGATGAATGGTCCGTATGACATCCTAAAAGTGGATGATCTGGGAGGAACAAGGGGGTGAAATTCGAAGAGAAACATGGGAAAAATTCGATTTTCCTAAGATTACATTTGCCTATGTGACTGCAATGGAAAATCGAAAGTTTCACAACTTCCGGAAAACTTTTCTCCCTGCCTCCCGCTTTTTGTGCTCGATCACGGAACGTTGACCGCTGCCGGGGCTTCCAGTCGCCCGGCGTGAAAATTTTTTCATTTTTTAATTTTCCGCGTTTTCAACTTTTTACGTTGCCGTTCGAGCGACCGTTTTTCCGGGGTTTCGATTAAAATTCGGCCGCGCCGCGCGACGGTTCCGGGGGCCCGAAAAAACGGCAGAGCGTCGACGTCGCTTCAGCGAAGACTTTTCCAATGTGTACGCAGCGTCCGGGGGTGTTGCGCCGAAGAAGAGGAATTGGATTCGGCATCACCCCCCCCCCCCCGCCCCTGTATAAATATCTAATCTCAATAGTTATTCGTGGAGCGAACGCGTTAAATGGCAGGATACATTTATTTTTAATGCGTTCGAGATAGAATTCGGGTCTGTCAGATCGAAGTTCCCGCCTTCTGCAGCGGAAACCCCGCTCCGCGAGCTCTCGGAAATTCAACAACCGCCGCATTATTAAGCAAGGCATCGACTGTTCCTAATTTCGAAAACTTTTGATGGAAAATCGCGGCTTGCTGTCCTGCTCCGCTCCTCATTCCGGTTCCATTCGATCTGCTCCGCGGTCTTTTGCCGGGGCGGAAATTGCTCCGGAACGCTTTCGATTCCTCCTCGCCGTTCGGCTTTACGCGAAGGGCCGTCCGAACGCATTTCTGTTAACCTGAAATTCCGTTTCCTCCGTTTGCGTGTCGCTCGAAATTATCCCCGTCCGAACTTGGACGCTTCCCGTCTTCGGGGGTGGATGCGCGGCCAAACCGAAGCGCTTTTCCGGCCGACGCCGACGTGAAAATTTTAAAAAAAATTCGAGTTTCCCTCCCCTTCGACGAAGTCCGAAGTCCTTTGCGTGGAATCTTTGGGGATTCGTTTTTCCTTCCTTTTTTACTTTCGGGAGAAGAGGTGACTGTTTTTCGGGATTTTCACCGAGTCAATACCATTCCCCGGTCTTAAAAATCATGATTCTACCCTTTTAGGACTCTCAGAATGATTAAATTGAGTCTCGGGGCAATTCAAAAACCTTTTCTGTTCGTAAGCAAACAGAAGAAGAAGGGAAAAAAAATCTCTCGGGAATTCTTAATCTTTAATTAAGCCATTGGTCTGATTATAAAATGCAAGGAGACGTTTTCTCGGATGGTTTGATTCGAATCTTGGTTTATTCATCGGGGAAAATTTTCCGAAGACAGATTCCGGCATTTTTCAATTAATTTTTGTATAAAATTTACAATTTTTAAATTAATTTCGAGCGCCAGATTGCTGCCGTTAGTGAAACGCCGAAGTCGAGCCGCGCTGTGCCCCAAAACGCGGCCTCATTTATTTATTCGTCCCTCCTGCCGGGGAAATCATGTCACAATTTTCAAAATTATACTCGCCACATGAAGCTCTTTGTTCGCGTGCACTCTAAATGCCCGTACACTGCAATCGCGAAGTTGAAAATAGCGAATCTAAATGAATTTTCAATTAAACCACTATTTTAACTAATACGCAAAAGTTTATAACGTCAAGTTGCAATTTTTTAAATCGATATGTACCTCGCTTTCGAGGGGTTTCTCTCCTGTTCCGTCCGACAAAAGGCCCTGTTCGAAAAAGGACAAATCAAACTGTCAGCAAACGTCGAAATCGACAAAAACGCGTTAAATATTCAAAGTTATCCTTTTTCCCGTAGATTTTTGCAAAAAGAAAAATTTCCTTTTCGATTTTTTTTTTGTTGACCGGAATAAGGGAACTGCATCCGCGGGAAAAATTTCCTCGCATTGCTGCGGCCCGAAAAAACCTGTCGGTTTCGAATGTTGCTCCCAGCCAGCTTATTTCCCGACTGTTTTCTCCCGGGTAGACCGCCCGGTTTTCGGCTTTCCGTTCACGTTACCGCGCGCGAATGCAGAGCCTTCGCCTCACGTCAGCGATACCTGCGTGGACATCCGGCAATGCCGAATTATCTACCTGAAGATTTTCCGCCGTTCTCCGGCTAATCCAGGGGCGCCGGGGCGCAAAAAAAAAAAAAAACCTTTTTGCCGCTATTTTTCAGCAGCGTATTTGCGCCTGCCTCCTTTTTCATTCCCGCACAAGTAACGGTTCGGGACGCTAGCAGACGCTCTTTCCCGATGCTTAATCTCTCGCTACCAACTGAACTTTTTCATAAAATTTTAATGCGTCTGCTCCGATGAAAAACCTCTTTGTCCAAGAGGAAATCGACTAAATTTATTTCCCGACTTGCTTAAGATGGAGACACAAAAAAAAAAAAAAAAAAAGAAAACAAGAATTTCGATTCGATCCATCGGAAAAGCGGCTGAAGTATTTAACCGGAAAATTGCAGATTAAGGTTATGAAAGTGTGTTCGGGCTCTGTGCTTACACAAGAGTTGAACGAAAAGAGCAAAAAATTGATGGGAAATTCGGTCCAAAGGGATTGGAGACGTCATCAATATGGATAGGATGTTGCGAATTCCTACATGAGAAGAAAATTGTCCGCTCCATTGGGAAATGCTCGGTTGAAAGATTACCGGCAACGGTTTCCCGAGACGGAAAGGTTTCTGGCGGCGAAAGGAATAAATTGGAAGCAAAAATTTGACCATTGCTGATTTTGCGGCATCAATAATCCGTTAATGGGACATATCCCGGATCGGTTCCCCGTGCACGTTGTCCGCGCCGGACTCGAAAGTCTCGATGAGGATCGGTCCGAGAGATGCGAAATGGGAAAAGTTTTTCATGTCGACGAAGAACGGTGACGGGTCCGCGTTAACGCAAGCAAATTTAGATTTTTTTTTTTTTTTTTACGCCGACGGTGGCGTTACTTTTCTTCCGACCACCGCGAATTTTCCGGTGCGGAAAATTTTGAAAAAGTTTCCACCGGAGCGAATGGTTTTCGGTTTTTGAGATTTTCCGCCCGTTCGTTGCTCCTGCAGCGATTCGCCCAGGCTTCGCCTCCCGCAATCAACCAGCCTTTCCTTTTGCGTTTGGTCGTTTGCCCCATTCCGGGTTATTTCACGTAACGAACGGGTTACCAAAGAGGCCCCGCTCCCGGCTCACAATGAGAGAGAAAAATAATTTTTTTTTTTTTATATATAAAAGCAAATGAATTATTTATTAGATGTAATAAAATAGTCGGCGGTGCTGAAATTTTACTCTTAGCTCCAACTTCTACCTCCAGGAACCCTTTCTTGGGGGCGGAAGGGATGCGGCAGTGAGAAAGAAAAAAAATTAATTTCAACGAAGGGATTAAAGGCAAACCTTCAACATTTATTAATCCAATAAGAATTTTTCTCAAATGGGAACCGAAATTGAAATTTCGATTTTCCCTCTGCTGCTCCCGCGTCCGTCTTCCGCGCCAGAAAGGGAAGGTTTCGCTGCCGTTGAGGAAAGCCCGGCGTCGTGGGGGGGTTGCAGAGGGGGTGGAAATTCGCTCGGTGGATGGATCGCGCGTAATTACGTGGTGCTGCGAACTTTACCCCGACTGATATTTTTACCCGAAAAATTAAGAGCCTCCGCCCGCTGTTTTCCAGATGACGTGTCGCCGCCTGTGGCTCAGTCCGGAGACGGATTCCTCAATTTTTCAGCCATAAAAAGGGAGCACAGCGGATGGTACAAGTGCACCAGCCACCACCTACTGGGAGATTTCTCATCCATCGGCTATTTCCTCAACGTTCGATGTAAGTAGACGAAGCGGAAGCACCGTGGTCGTCGCGGGGGTGGACTGCGCGAGGGTAAACTTTGAAATTTCCGAGATCCCCGAAAACCGAAAACCTGCATTCAGCAGAAGAAAATCCGAACAAATCGAATGGGTCTAAAGCACCACACGATAAAGTCATTAATTTGTCGACGTGTTGAAACGTGCGACATTTTTATCCCGACGAATTCTTCATATCGACGAGCATGCATTTTATATTATCAGGTAATGCATAAATGTATAATGTATCAAATGAAATATATAACATGGACTTACGATGCGAGATGCATAAAAAAATTTTTTTTTTTTTTCTACATTTTTCGACGTGGATTTGTTTATCGCGCGTCGCCAGTTTAGATAAGTTTTTAAATTATACTTATGGAAAGAGGAATCAGATTATTAAATTATTTTATTTATCCCGTCCTTGTTTATTTAGTAAGGATTTTCCTTGTCTGAAAAGCCGTTTGCGATAATAAATATCCGATCGGTTTTTCAATTTTTTGATGAAGCCATTTTTTTTTAATTATGATTTTCACTTTTCCAAATAAACCAAAAAATTTAAAAAAAATAATTGTTTGCGGTGAAAGGTAAATTAATTGTCTATATAGATGATTAAGAGCGATGAACAATAAATACAAAATGTTCATTAAATATTTACGTATGCGCCGAAGATTATATCTTGATCAACATTTCATTTCGTAATTGAATAAATTCAGAAGAACATAATTCACTGTAAATACAAAATTAATCTTCTAAAACAAAGTTAATTATATGTAGATATATCAGTTTTTTTTGCCGCTTCGATTGTGCTTATTCGCATGTAATGTGAGCAGCACGTTAAGTCTGGTTATTAAAGGATAATATATATGTGTATATTTATACGTACCTTAATATCTTCGATTTTGGTGCGATTTGAGCATTTTAGCTGGACGTGATTTCACTGCCTGCGTGATGTTTTGGAGGAGAGTCAAATTTAGGATGGTTTTTTGATCTATCAGCAATAAAAAAGGAAACGGGGAATCCGGGTAATGAACAGTTGGAGCAACTCGAATGCGGTGCGAAAATTCAAATGGCAAATACAAATTTGAAAAATTGGGTTAAACTGCGTTTCCAGTTTGTAAATTTGTTTTTGCGAAAAAATTATGGTGATTTTCTTCCTTTTCCCCTGATGTTATTGTTTAGAGTTAAAGTTTCGAGTTTCCTCGTCGTGCAAAGTTTCCCGGACGCGTTCGCGGCCGACGCCACCGGCAATTCTGGGTTCAAAATGCTGTCGCAAAGACGCCCGAGGAGAGGTCGGGAGTCGCATGCGGGGCGCTTAAGCGATCGGAAATTTTTAATGCCGCAGGATGAGGAAGAAAAAAAAAAAAAACCGCGCTAAAAATCCGCGAGATATTTTCGTGACGTTCCCTCACCGTTCGCCTCCGATTTGATGCTGCAATTTGTAGCTCTCGCGCTAATGACGTCATTAATTATTCGAGCCCGCCAGTCAGCGAAGGTGAATCCTTCGTCGCATCTCGCAGCCTCCCCGATGCCTTTCTTCGTATTCGGATCCGAGGCCTCCGCGTTCCGATTCTCGGCTTCGTTTTTTCGCCTCGCGGAGGCCTCCCCGATTCAGGGACGGGGAAGCTTTCCGCCCGCTTCGCAGCGGGATCGAAACGTCATTTCCGAGCTGCGATTTCTTCCGGTCGCGTCTCCTGCCGGGAAACCGGGACGGGGAGATTCGGTCCACCCCCGCGGGTCCCCCCACCGCGATTTGTCGCCTCCGCCCTTACCTAACAAACGTGTCGGACCGGTTAAAATGCATAAAGCGAGTGAGCACGAATAAAACGAACGGAAGATAAATCAATTTCATACAAAAGCCATTATTCTCCGAAAGCTGGAAGGTTCGGTCCGATTCAGCAACATAATGAAAATATTTAAATATCGAACGAGGAGTTACTCCATTGTTTTTTGCGAGACAAAGCCTCTGCGATTTTTTATCTTATTTTAATTAAGTCGGTTGAACGTTGTTCGGAGGAGGCCGCTTTCAGGATATTTCCTCGCTAAGGGACAAATTTCCGCATTAAATTTTCCTTCGAATCTTTCCCCCGTTCGCGGCACCGGAACCTTTCTCCGCGGGGCGAGACGGGGCGGTTCGTCGCCCCGCTGCCATTTTTCCGCGGAGCGCGGCCTCCTCGCTCCACTTCGACCCGAGACCTGGGCACTGCCCGAAATTTATGCGATCCAGGAGCGTTTTTCTCGCTCCTTTTTGTTAAAATTTCAACCGTGGTCCTCCCCCGATCTTTTCCCCGTTATTATTCTGTTGTATTCGGGGTGAAATATTCTTTCCACCTCGTTGTAATCTTCGGGAATTTACCCGTCGTTATGCGAATCCCTGCGCCGAGGAAATAGTTGGGATGAAGGTGAATATTTTACGGGCTTCTCCCGCGTTTTCACTCAAGTTCCAGGCCCTGGAGGAGCGAAAATTTAGCATATTCGCGGATTAATTACGCTCACGCTGGAAACCCGAATTTCAACCATCGATAAAGTAAATTTTAAACAGAGAAAGGGATACTAAGCTGGCTTAATTAGGTTTTCGGCGGATGATTTTTACGGTGACCAAAGCTGGGCGTAATTTAATTTGGCGAAAAAATTATTTTCCGCTTCGGAAACGCGGGGGCAAGTGGAAAGGTCGCACCCTCAGACCCCCCTGAAAGTTCTTTCCCTTCTTCCAGACGATCCGGTGGTGGAAGTGACCCAGGATCCGGGCTTGGAGACCATTCCTACCGGGAGGCAGATCGAGGTGGCTCTGGGCGGTGCGGTGCAGCTTCAGTGCCCGGAGGATACCATGGGGTGCTGGAGTCGCGTCGGCGTCGGAGGCAGGCTGGAAGCCGTGGGGCCCGGTCCGGGGCTCGCTCTGGAGGACGTTCTCTACCAGGACGCCGGGGAGTACAGATGCATCGCCGGTCGCAGGAACAGCTACGAGAAATGGAGAAGCGAAATAAACGTGGACGTGACCGTCAAAGGTGAGGCCCGTTCCCCTTTCCACAGGAACAGCTTCGTTCAGCGACGGAAGTGGCGGCGTCCCGCGATTTTTTCCTTCCGACGCCGGCACGCAGGGGAAAAACGTCGCGGAAACGACTTGACGCTTAACCGGTCGGAAAATTCTCTCATTTCGGTTAATGATTTTACTTTTTATGTGACCGTAAACAAGGAGGAAGCGGTTATTTCCCGCCGGCCAATCGGAAAGCTCGGAAAATTCAATAAATTTTCAATTAGGACGCTTTTTACCGGCGCGGCCCCGTCCCGCACGATCCGAGAACGGTCGAGCGACGCTAACGAGGAGCGACAGTTGCCAAACCGGAACTCGAACCTGAAAGGGAAAGGAGAAAAGGTTGCCGCAGCACTAGCCGGACGCTTGATTTTTTTTCGTTGATCGAACGAAAAGGCTTTTCCGCAAAAAAAAGGCCAAATCCAAAATCTGACAACTAAAACGGAGCCGAAGATTAACGTTCCGACGATTTGATATTTCTGAAAGTTTGCATGCGGCATCATCGGGTTACGCGCACGTTCATTGAAAGTCAATTGATTTATACGGTTTGCAGTGGAAGTAGAACAAAAAGGAAAATGACAGCACCGCAGCGAGGATATCCGTTTGCGAAGGCAAAATTCCGGACATTTCATTCCTAAAAACTCGGTACGGGCACGATCAGTACTAATATGTAAAAATTTTCGCTTGCGCAAGTGAATCGTGATGCTTTCAGACACGTTAAGCGATTCATTATTCATAAGGGGTTGTTTTCCCGAAGGGCTGCCGGGAAAAAAAACAAATTTGCGGGCAGATCCATCGCGAAGAAGCTGGAAGCTCCAGTGCGGTGCTGACGGAGCGAAAGGCCGGTTACGCGAAGGCCCTCGCCGAAAAATGCGCAAAAAACGGGCGTTAACGTGGAAATCGGATGGTTTTTCATCCGGCGACGTGACCGGGGCAAGTTTCCCATGATTTTCAGGTACTTTCGGCGAGGAAGTGTCGAATCCTGCGCCTTCGTCCGGGAGTTCGAACGGCCCGGGGGACGGAATTTCCGCAACGCAAATCCGGGGATTTCCCAAAAATCTGAATGTTAAATTCATCGGCTCCGAAATTTTTCAATAATTTCCGCTTAGATTTTTCTCCTTTCGGAAAATCGCGAGGTGAAATTTTAAAATGTAAAATTTCCGGAAAAAGTCAAGCGACGCACACGTGCGGATGTGAAATTGAATCTCATTAAAATTGCAGGCTTTTCGTATATTTCGGAATCATCTTTCTTGCCCGGCTGGATCTGCCCCCGCGGGGGGTGGATCGGGAGAAAGGGGTGGTTGGAGACCCGAGCGAAGAATTTCAGTCGAAAGCCCCGCGGTGGCCGAATCGATGACTCCGTCTTCTTCCCTGACGGGAGAGGTTTCTCGGCTTTTTCAGATTCCCTCGGATCGCCATTACGCTCGGAGGCGGAAACAAAGTCGGACGCTGCGCTGCGGCCACCCGGGCACCGCGTCCGGGGGAAATTTCCCCGCTGCCGTGCTTCCGCCAATCGTTGTTTTTCCCGGGAAATTCCGCTAATTTTCATTTCGAAAAACCGCAGCGAGGCGAAGCTTTTTCCCGCCTCTTAAGAAAGCTCTCACGATCCGATTCTTCCTTAACCACCCAAAAACTGTTTTTGCACCTAAAAGTATAATGCTTGAACTCGATTTATTAAGAGTTATTTCATTTTCAGCTTTCTTTGAAGAGCATTTGAATTGTTTGATAGACGTTTAAATGGAGGCTGCCGGGGAGAAAGGGATTTTCCCTTTTCGCATTACTTTCGTTCGTTCTCAATTGTGTGCGGAGCTCACCAAGTCAGCCTCCGTTTCGTATTGTACGTAGATAACATTTAAACATTTCGAAAACGGGATTTCGGTTTCGGAAGGGCTTTAAATTAAATTTCGGGATGAGCTGCAAAATGGGAATCGTTAAGGGAGAGCTTTCGGGAATAAATCCCGGGGCGCGATGGGTTCCCGACCGAGTAAAGCGGCAAAAACGCGTAACACGTCGGCGGCCGTGCCAGCCCCGCGGTTCGCTGCACTGCAGAATGCGGAGGTTGCCGCCGGTGGAAACAAGACTCTGGTTCAAAGGCTCCGGCGACCTTTTTCGCAGCAAAAGAGGGCGGCGGAGCCTCGCGTCTCCGTTTGTTTCGTTTGCGACAGGAAATGCGAGGAAGCGGGGACCGGAGGACGTCGCCGTGGCAGCGGAGGAAAATCGCATTTAGATTTTAGATCGATATCCCGGGTTTCGGAAACTCTTCCTAACGCAATTAGCGAACGGGGTTCCGAATTGTTCGGCGATGAGTTTGGATGCGGGGAGGCGAATTCGGCGCTTTCATCGCCTTTCGGCGGAAGTTCTCCCCGAACGCCCCCCGTTTAGGTTCGGGCGAGGAGCGGACTTCCGTCCCGTCGACGGCGCCGCAGATCGGGCTCGTCTCCGGGAGACCGCAGAGCCCTCGGACTCCTGCGAGATTGCCGGGGAAGCGGGCGTTTCGCGATTTTCGAGCCGCAGTTTCGGCGCGGGGCGGTTCGAAAGCTCGATCGACGTGGCCCAGACGGGGAAAAGGCCTTCGAAGCGCGCCGACAGCTTTTCTCGCGCATTCGGCCGCTCCGATCCTCGCGGCCTTCGAACACTTCCCTTTTTTCGCGGTTCCGAAATCGATTTCCCGCTCGGAAATTTTCCTCCCATTTTTCCGGCTGTTGGGCGTGGCCTTAACGACATTTAAAAAAGGAAAACTCGACCGAGGAGTGGGCCCCGTCCAGATGAGAAAATCCGAATTTCCTTGCCAAAAACCGTAAAAAGGGAAGGAGGAGATCGTTGGCTTGGTGCTCGCGGCCCATCACCGGGAAAACGAGCCTTTTTTCGACGCCTTCCACGGCCTTTGCTGAAAATATTCCTTTTCGAAACCGCCCCGCGTGCGGAGGGAGGAAGGAATTTTATTTATTTGCCGCTTTTAAATTCGTTTTTAACCGGAGTCGGGACTAAATTGGAAGCGGTTCTCGGATTTCTCGTGTCATTGTGTGCGCGTCCCTTTTCGTCTTCGCCCGAGGGAGGAAAAGTTAAATGAATTAAACGGGAAGAATGTCAGAAGCCAAAGGCGAAGACCGCAGAAAGGCAGCGACATATATCTCCTGGGTTGCTCCATGGATCGCGCGCTCCGACGCCGCAGCAACGTTCCGGAGTCACATGCGTCGCCCGCGTCTGGCTCCCGAAACTTTGCCCGCTCTGAACCCGGCGGAGGTAACCTAAGCTCTTTTGCGCGTCGCCATTAAATCATCTTCGAAATCCCATTCGCCGACCGCACTGAGGACTTTCCTCGCAACTGGAGAACCTCGCACTTGAACCTTTGAAAATGAAAGGTTTTTTTTCGGGGGGAAATTAATAACCTTATTTAAAAGGATGAAAAAGGATTTCCATCAAAACGGCCGAGTTTGCCAACAGCCTCCCGAGAGAAGCTCCGCGGCTCCCAACTTGGGAACAAGTTTTCTGACCTTAAGCAGTTACAAGTGAAATTGGCTACTTTGCATGATATTAACACTAAAAATATTCCATCCCCATCCCTTGCCGGAGCAAGGGTTGAATCTTAATTGCGACGGGCGTCACGGTGAACGAGGTTAAAAATCCCGGACTGATTAATTAATATTTATATTTGAGTGTCGCGCCCCGGAAGACCGACTTCGATCGGGGCTCCCGTGCACGTCGACGGCAGCGGCCCGGATCCGCTGCCGAAACCGCTTGGTTCGTGGGCCAGCCACAGAATGGGAATGTCCGGTCTTCCGGTGGTTGGCGACAGCCGAAGGTGCAAAAGAGTTGAGGAGCAGACGACGGGGCGGAGGATGGCATTTACCGGCCTTTTGTTCGGGGGTAACCGAATTTGTTTTGTTAAGGATTTATGTTTGTCTTTCGGATAAGGTGCTCGGCTTTTGTATTCGGGACAATGCCCGGTCTCTGTTTGCTCCAAGAGTGAAGGAACTCTCCTCGTTGAGTCCGGAATTTCGTTCTCCTTTCGAAAATGATGCCTCTCGGTTTCCCGTGGTTTTTGCACCCCGCGTCGAAGCTTTTCCCCGGCGCCGCCTCCGGGGAGAGCCCGACTTTTTGCCCGTTCCCCTCCGCGACGAGGATCCAACCAGTATTTTTCCGGGACAAGTTCCACGGGCCGCGAAAGCGTGTCCGGTGATCGCTTTTCCATCGGGGAAGCGCGCGGGGCACTTCGGACCGCGGTTTCCTTTGATTTTTACGACCGTCGGGCGCACAACTCCCGGATTCGGGCCGAAAGGAAGATGCCGAAGCGGATTCGCATCTGGGCTCCACGGCAAAAATGAGAAACGATCGGAAAATTATCTGCCTGACTCTTTTCCCCAGATAAACCGAGTTCAGATGGTTATTTAAAATTTAGAAGATTTCCTTCATCCCGGAATATTCTTCATGTGGAGCGACAGGAGCGGGCGGGCCGAAACTTTCCTTTTTTTATATATCAATCCACGGCGGAAAAAATAGCTGACGCTTTTCGCCGTAAATCTTCGTTTGAAATGGCAATATGGGAGTAATTCAACTTCAGAAAATAATAAAAAGTGCATTTGTATCTGTTCCTGCGGGAGTTAAATGCAATCCTTCATTCCTCGCTTCCTTCCATTTTCTTTTCAACTTTTCCACACCTTAATACAATTTTCCGCAAACTTCCGGAACGCACCGCAAAGCACTCTTTCCCCGGCTCTCGCGCTGCCGAAGTTGAGGTCACGGCAGCGCGGAGGGCGCGCGCACATCCGTCCCCGGAACGCGCACTTCCCGAACCTGTTTCGCGAATCCGGAGGCGAGGGAGTCCGCATAAAAATGGAATGCTTTTCCCGTCGCATTACGAGGCTCCCGCGGGAGGGAAAATTCAGGGAGAGATTTGAACGTCTGGAAAATTCGGGAAGAAAATTCACTTTTCCGCTCCCGGCCGACCGTGTCACAAGTGATACGGTGAAATTTCACAGATTTCCCGTCTCGTCTCCCGTCCCGGAGTAATCGCGGCATTTTTTCCTCGTTCCCCGACCCAAGTCTGGACTTTCCGTGATCGTGCAGGAGCGCCGACGTCCCGAGGGAAGGAGGCCGAAGAACGCGGGACGCCGGAAAGGGAAAAAAATCGAGTTCGGAGCTTGAATTTTTCCTCCTTCTTCTTCCTGCCGGAGAAATTACTTCAAGAGCAAACGATTATAATTTGGAATTCTTTCTCCCAATATGAAAGAGCTTTGCCCTCAATTTTCCTTTTCCTCTCCGTAATACCCGATATTGATTTTTAAAAGAAAAAAAATAAATTTCTAGAAAGCTTTTTATTTACTCATTTCAGAGAGCCACTTGTGAAAAGATTTTTTCCCCCGGATTTTCCATCGTCATTTCGATTTCGGCTACTAAAAGCTTTAATCGGGATTCCTTCCATTTCTTCTTCCTCGGGGACAGGGCTTTTCGCACCGCGGGGCCGCGGCGCCTCCGGGGCAGAGACCGTTCCCGAAACCCTCCCCGGCATCGCTGCCCTCGTCGGCGCGGGAGAGCATCGGTCGTGGCAGCAGCGGAAGCGAATGCTTCGTGGAAGAAAGAAGGAGGGATGGCAGAAAAAATTTCGAATGTCGGAGAAGAACGAAAATAAATTTTCCGCTTTTTGTCGTTAAGATGTGCTCCTCATTTTTATTCGTAGTAAATCTCAAGCGAACGGGGATCATCCCACGAAAGCTACAATAAATTTCTCTAGGTAAACTTTTTCTCTTTTCAAAAATAAAAACGCCCCTCACCCATAGCCGAGCTTTTTGTTGCAATATAAATACCGTCAAAATTCGAAGCCGGTGCCCGTTCGCAAAACGAACGTTTTCATTTTCGCCCTTTCGAAGCGGGCTTTCGGCAGATGGCGTTCGAGGCGCCGACGGCAGCCCGCCGGGAAAAGGCTCGAAAGGCTTCTTTCGAAAGGGCGGAAAACGCAACGGAATCCTTTTCTCGCTCCATCGCCGCTCCCGCGTGCATTTCGACGGCGGGGTGGCGCGGAGCCGGCGAGGGAGAAAAATTGGGCTTCCTTCGAGCCGTAAATGGGGTGTGAAGTTAGCTAAACGGACGTCAACGCAAACTCGGTGCACACAAATCATTTATCCGGTTGGATGGAAAACCGTAGGAAGAAAACGGCACTTAAAACCATAAAATATTGCCATCGTGGAAGGGAAGGAAACTGCCGGAGGGTTCACGAACGCCGCGCCATTAACGGGAAACGCTGTAATTCGAATGTAATAGGGGCGATACAGCCAAAAGGGCTGCCTTCTGGGGCGGGTTCGGATCCTCTGCCAAAAACTCGCACATTTTTCTTCTGCCCCCGACCGATGCAAATTGCCGGATGGGGAGGTTCCTCGGCGGGGGCCGACCCGGAGGAACGCCGCAGCCGCCGCGGTGCTTGCACAGCATCGGGTGCATGCGTCTGCCGTCATTAAAGTTCAATTTGTAGCGAGGCAGAGCAAGAAGGAGAAATTTATGCAGAGCCCCCCCCGGCGAAACTTTGTCACCCGCTTAACTTAAGAACCTTCCGAATGGATGGAGTGCGAGGAGCGCGTTTTACACTGGAATTACCGCTTGTAAAGCTGAAAAGACAACAAAGCTTCAAATTGAGCTTCCGCTTTCGGGATTTTTATTTTCCAAAAAATTTTTTAAATTTTTATTTCCAGTCAGTCACGGCTTCAGTTTCCCCTCGGTGCGGGCGTTTCGCAGCGTGGCCGCGTGCGGGGTTGCCCAAAACCGATCCGGCCCCGCATCCGAGCACCGCAGCGGATTTTTGTCAAATTTCCCCTCGCGAAGTCGCCCCACTGCCGGCCGAATCTTCGCTCCCGGATGCCCCGGCGCGCCCGAAAGGAGGAATCCCAGGGACGGCACCGGAAGCGGCACGGCCCGGCCCGGGCCCGGGGATCGTTCCTGCTCCCGACCGTTTCACGCACGTCGCCGCGTTCGGCAGCAAAACTGCGCCTTAAGACGCATCCCGGCACGGGGATTTCCCGTTTTGCACCGGTGCCTCTCTCTCCTGCGGACCGCAGGACCGGTTTTCGTCGCTTTTATTTCTCCCAGGT
The DNA here is from genome assembly GCA_028565995.1 of Ricinus marginatus. Classification (NCBI taxonomy): domain Eukaryota; kingdom Metazoa; phylum Arthropoda; class Insecta; order Psocodea; family Ricinidae; genus Ricinus; species Ricinus marginatus. The sequence continues at coordinate 2,822 of JAOWBB010014909.1, read as the reverse complement.
TAACATTTCCCGTTCGCGGGCCGAGAGACGAGGCCTCGACCCTCGCAGACGCCCCGGGACGTCAAAGAGCGCGTTCGGCCGCGACGTCGTTTGCCGTCCGTCGCACGTCGAGACCTGACTTTGGCGGGGACCAAGCGCGAGCCACCTCTCCTTTGTTGTTCCGCACGTGGGGCTTTGGGTGACTGCACACGACCACGGGAAATGCACGGAGTTAGCCCGTTCCGAGCCGGAGCGGGATCCGAACGCGGGCAAAATTTATGTGAAAGTTCCATTAGAAATTTAAGTAAAATAAATTTTTTTTCATTCTATTAACGAATTCGTAAATCTAATTTACATATAAATATTTTAAGCGAGCTGGATTCGTGCGGTCGGTTTGTGCGTTAGTCGAAGGCAGGAGATTTACCTTTTGGAATGGTAATGAGAGATCTCGATGCGAGCCGATCCCGTTTCAAAGTCGCATTTTGGACGGAAGGCGCCGGGAAAAGGCTCTCCCCGAAATGGTTCCGGGTAATTGCTCGTCGTTTCGAGGTTTGTGCCCTCGGATCCCTCCGCGCCTCGCCCGCGGAAACCGAGGCGTCGCGGCAGGTAACCCGACGGTTCGAAACCTTTCGCCGACGATGCTGCGGTGGCGAAAGGCTGGAAAAGGAAAAAAGGCTGGAAATTCTCTTGGCGGAGGGGCATTAACATAACGACGTCTTAGCCCTTTTTGCAAATGGAAGATTGCTTTCTTTTCTTGGCAGGTAATATTTCTGGGGTCGTCATTTTTCACTGGCTGCTTTTTTTTTTTTTTTTCCTGGCCCTTTATCGAAGGTATCTTCAATACGAAAACGCAAAGTCGAATTTTCAGGTTCTCTTCGCCTTTGCCCCGGGAGAGCACTGGTGCCGCTGCGGGAAGGAAATTTCGTTTTTTTTTTTTTTCCTTTTCCGGAGATGAAAAACCCGAGCCGACGCGGCTCCATGCCGAATTCATATTTAAGGGGAGGGGGGGGGAAACCGGGAGATATCTCGTGGTTGGGAGAAAGAGAAAATGGAAATGTCAGTGGAGCAGAAACAAGGTCTGCCCCCATTCCAGCAGTGAAATAAACCTTCGTGACACTAATATAATAATTTTATCTTCGTCTTTTCGCAATGATTCGGAAGCGCGAGTCCGATGCCCCGTGAAAGGAGTGAAAAGGTAAAATGCGAGGTCGTTTCGAGGGTTCCTCCCCGTGCCGAGGGACAGCGGGTCGGAAAATGCAGGCCCGCCGAACCGGGAGCACGGGGGCAGCGTTGGAGGGACACCCCCTGCGGAAATTGAGGAAAAGCGGTGGAAGCGATGACAAGAAGTGTTTCCGCCACCGTGAGGAATGCGAAAATCCCGGTTCGGAATTATGGAAAACCCCTTGCATAGGGTTGCCGTGGTAAAGAATCGGAAATCCCCAGAAAGAAACGCTTCATTTGGTACTTTCCTGCGACGGGAAAACTAAAAATTGTCCTCGCGCCAGTGGCCCTTTGAGGATAAAAAAATCAATATATATATATATATATATATAGTAAAATAATGTATTATTCGAGTTAGATGAATCTTATTCACTCATAACAAATTGCGTACATTCGCATTATTAGCGTGAACGATTTAAGGGTGAAAAGGCTTATCACGCTTTATGCCTGTGCCAAATTAATTATATATTTTAACTCTGTGTTAAATTAAACAAAATTTAATTTTTTTCTTATTTCAAACTTGTAGCTATAACTCACACAAAAGTACAGGCTTGAGAAAGATGAAAGTTAACCGAAGAAAACTGAGCTCAAATATAATTTGGACAGAGAAATTTGCATTTATAGAACTAAAGTTGCAAATCCCGAACGTTTAATTTTGCTTTTTTCACTGATAAATTTCTGTAACGCGAATTTATTGCTTTTAGTAGAAATTTATGAATATATATATATAAATGCAGAATATATATATATATATAAGACATAAATTTAAGTTTTAAAATTTGCAACAAATTTTTATTTTTGTTCCTCTTACCCAAATATTTTTGGGCAAGCTTAGCAGTTTGACTCGAATCTTGTACAGTTGAGATTATTAAGTTTGTAAAAAGCAAACGAAGTTGATTTTAAGTTGAGGTTATTTTAATTTTAATTCTTTTGTGTTTTTTTTCTCCCGTCGAAACGGCTCCCTCTGCCCTTCCTCACTGCCGCGCGAGTTTCGCCTCAGCTTGCCGCGCTGTCGGAATTATCTGCAGACTCATCGGCCCGTTCTTCTCCCAAGTTTCGCATAAGATTCCCCTTTTTGGGCGAAAAGACTTTGTTCGGGGATTCGTTGCGGATGTTATTTAGTTTGAAAGCGGCGAATTATTCAAAAATCATGGAGATTTATGCAAAGCTTCATTAAGGTCTCTTCCTCCTTTCATTTCTGATCTCGTCACGCATTTCTCTACCCGGACGACGTGCACCTTCAATTAGCATGACGTTTGCTGCAGAGCAACGCTCCTCCACGCACGCGGAAAGCCTTTGATCCGCATCCCCGGATTTCCCGATCTCGGAATTTCCCACCTAGCGGCGAGGAAAAAAAAAAAAAGGAAAAAATGGAAAAAAACGGATCGGAATATTCGCCGGCGCATAAATTATAACTTATCCGATGGCCCTTCCAAAACTGGTCCCATACTATTTGTCAATAATACAGAAAGCTCCATTAAATCAGATAGAAAAGACAGCTGAAATAGTCAAATATTGGGCGTATTTCCAGAATAAAGGGATAATTTGGGATCCATTCAAATATTTTGCCGCCCACTTTCTCCTATTCTTCTCCCGCGGCTTCCGTGACCCCCCCCAAACCC
>JAOWBB010014898.1:0-50604 GCA_028565995.1 Ricinus marginatus | reverse complement strand
CCATACCCCCCACCCCATCCTCCGGGAATTGATTTACGATCCGAACAGAAAAACCATTAAAATCAACGAACGCGTTCTAAAATTTTTTTCTTCCCTCAGCGTAAAATATTCACGCACTCCATCGTAAATATACATGCATGTTACGGATCTCACGATCGACGCTGCGAAAATTCGCACGGCAGAAATTGCTGAAAAACTGAAAACGGGGATGGATTCGGTTTGAAAGTAGAACCGTAACCAACAGCATCGGGGAATGAGAAAATTATGAGCTTTCCATTCCTGTGCGACTGCATTCTTGCTAATAACGTGGATGCATTTTTCAATATACATAAAAGGAAAGGAAAAGAAAATTAACGCGTACGTTGTAAAAAGATTTTCCTTTTTCTTTTTCTTCTTTTTTATTTTTTTTTTGTAAGGAGTGAAAGTAAACGGGGCAGAGAGTGCGTTATTGATGTTATCCTTCAGGATAAGTTGTACAATTTCTGCGGTAAGGGAATTCGGATACAATGAAAGGAAGATTAAATTAGCGGGAAGAATGCATAATTTATGAGTTGGGAGAATTCAAGAAGTCACGGCTGAGTGGACATAATTGGACTCCGAAGATTGCAGGATCTAATAACGTTCGCCAGAATAAAGAACGATTAGCGATAAGGGATTAGAGGGCTGTCCCGAGAGTGAGCGTTGCCCGTTTGTTCGCTTACCGCCGGTCCCAATTTTTGATTCGCCTAAAGAAACGGCTCCCTGATTTTCTTTTGTTTTCATGCAAAATAAGTAATGCCAACTTAATTTTTTTTTTTTTTCGCACGCGCATTGCAAGAACGTTTGAAATGCGCAAAACGCTTTCGGCCAGCTTTACATCGACGCCTAGAAAAAAGAAAAAACTCAAAAATCCGTTCAAATATGAGCGATTTGTCACTAAAAATCGCGTTTCTCGCGTTCGCGTCTTTCGAGAGAGAGAGAGAGAGAGAGAAAAAAAAAGAGAAAACAAATGAAATTTCAAAAAAAAAAATGCGAGATTCATTTCAGAGTACATCGGTTTAGGCGCTCATAACAGAACTTTCATAAATGGCTAACCTGGTATCAACTGCACTTTCCTGAATGCGAGCGGGCAGCAACGATTTTAATGAAACAAGACAACCTTTAGCGTTTTTGTACAAATAAGGTCCGATCAACAGATGTCGCATATTAACCTAATCCGCAGGTTTACTTTAAAAAAAAAGGAAAAGAAAAAAAAAAAAAGCAAGGTTGCATCAAGACGGTGAATATGTGCCGCAAATACATTGCTTCTACAACAACATTCAATTACATACCACACCCGTGCCCGGTACATCATTCTGCCTTTGCATAAATTATTTCTTCATGTTTCCTGCCTGACTTTTATTTTCAGGCTTGTGAAATCAGAGATCAAAACAGGCACAGGTAATAATTTCAATCTTTGTTTCTGCAACGAATGCCATCCATTCCGCGCCGGCTCCGCGGGAAGCAAGAATGCAAGGAAAAACTTTCGAACCGAAAGTTCGGACAAGACCGAGAGGGATCGATTGCGCGAGACTCTTGGGGAAATTACATCATCACCGTGAATGCAGCCCATCGGAATCGGATGGAAAGGAGCGTACGAGTATTATGTAAATTTGCAAATCGAATGACCGAAAATTAACCGTTGCGCTGCAAAATCGACTCATCTAATTTGAATTTATTAGAGCGTGCAACAAGCCATACGCAAAAGAGACAAAGCGGAAAGCGCTGCATTAGGTACCACTTACGTGCTCGTCCAGGGAATAGCTTAATTCTCCGTCGTCGTAGAGTACGAACCACCTCCTCTGCCATCTCTAGAAGCGGGGAGAAAAAAAAAAAAACGCATTAAAATTTTTATTTTTTGAAACTAAACTGAATTTCAGTGACTCAAATTTAAAATTTTGAAAAAGGAAAAAAATCCGAAAAACCGATCACATAATAATGAACTGTCGGTCTTTCCTTTTTTTTCTTTCTTTTTTGTTTGTTTTTCTCTTCTTCTTTTTAGAATGTCTCCTGCGAATGCTTAACTCTTCAGTAAAATGCAAGATTATTATGGTAATAATGAAGCATTTAAAATTTTGCTCAAGGATGTTGTTATAATGGAATATTTGCCTTTAGAATTGTTAAACACCCCCCTTGATCGACAAGAAATTCAAATTTATACGATCATCCCGTATGAATATTTCAAATTCACATTTAGCTCTTAATCTAAAATCCATCCTGTTACCTGTTCGGAATTAATTTTAACCGTCAACCGTATCTCTGATCTTTCGAAATTTAAAAACTTTATGTTTTTATTTAACGAATTATGTTTATCGAATAAATTCCCCTTGTAGATTAACACTGGAAAATTAAATAACGCGAGGAACGTACTAAAATCTTCTGATCCTAATTAAAGCAGGGAAATCAAATTGAATAAATTTGACATCTAAATCAAATATTGTACGTATTTTATTTTATTTTACAAAATGCTCAAATCATTAATTGCGATATCTATTTATACATATACGAATCGGAAAGGCGATTTATCGGCTAAGAATTGGAAAACTTAAATATTGGAGCAATTCGGCTTATATCATAATGGTTTTAATTTATTTAACGTTGCTTCCCTTCATTTATATAACACAAAAAGTTGCATAACCTTATGTTCTAATTAAGTAATATATGTAACTAATATTTTACAGAATATTATTTTTTTTATACCAGATATGTAAAACGTTTTAAGGCTCTATATGATGCTTAAGAGATTTTTATAGCGAACATTATAATTCCGATCAAAAAGCTTACTTGTCTAGATATATACACAGGCGCAAATAAAGAATATCTCTAACTCTTTTCGAAAACCAATAAAACCGCTACCTTATTTATTTCAATATAAGACTACATTGACTAAAATCTGTTCAACGACGAAAATTAATAAGTTTTACCCAATCTTTGAAACCAGCCTAGTAAATTTCCATAAATTTTAAATATTTTATTAAAATATTTAGACTTTCATTAGTTTAAGAAAAATATCGGCAAAATTTATCTTTCGTCTTTTAATGCGAAATCAATTCAGTGTCATGCACCTTAAGCAGGAATTTACGTCTGATGCAAACTTCCTTAACATTAAGCTGTTTTCGCTTAATGCGGAATGCAATCATTATTGTAAATCATGCATATATTTTATTAAATGCCACAACATTCGCAGGAAAAAAAAATCTGTGATACCAATTGCTCTCGACGATCCATTTCGTTTGCAACCAAGGCGATGATTCTCTAACGTAAAGTTCGCTCGGCTATTTGAAAATCAACGCGCGAAAACCCTATGTTCATTCTCGAAAAAGCTATTTAAAAAACATTTCGCTTACTTAAATTTTTCCGTATATTTTGTCGAAAATAAAAAGAATGAAAAATAGCCAAAAACGTTACGTTTATTACCCATACAATTCTTACGCCGAACGACCTCATTTTACAAGATCAACAAAGTGACAAAAAACCATTAATATACAAACACATCGTGACAAAGCAATTAGATGCGAGATACAAGTGAATCCGAATTATGTTTTTTTTTTTTCTTTTTTTCTCGTGTCTAAAATTCGCTGCTTTGGTTATTATAATTAGATTATATTTATGAATAAAACATTATATTATAGGCATTCTCCGTGCGTTCCATTCCAGTCTGTAACATAGATATCAATTAGAATTTAAGCTCGTAATAGTAAACGAAGCAATATTCATTATATATATATATATATTTTTTTTTCGTTTTACCTGTCACGATGAATAACTCAGAATGATAGCGATTTGTGCGTCAAAATTAGAGCGCCTACACGAAAACGGCCCTGGCTTCCAGCGGTATCAATAATGAATCGTACGCCAAGCGGATTCCACCGCGAATAAGTTCGTTCTCCGGCAACAGGCCCCCGTATAACGAACCAAGCGGTTAAAAGGGAAGTTAAACATATTTGAAATTAAAAATTTTCAGGAGCTGCTTTTAAGAGGATAAAATTTATCTCACGCTCGAAACGGTTTTGGTCAAATAAAATATCATGAAGAATCGTGTAAGTTATGGGCTTTAAATTCTTAAACTCGTTAGACCTTAAATTTTCGATATCACCTTGTTTATGCCTATCGGTAAAATAAATTACTTCAACTCTGTGGTGTTTTCGGTTTTGGTCGTTCTCATATTGTTCATATGGCAAAAAGCCAATGCGGAAATAACGGAGAATTAATATGTGGAAGAATCTGGCTCAAACTCGATGCGTTTCGTAAAATAATCACAAACAAAACGCCTAAATATGTAGTACGCTCATTAACAAACAAGGAATCATGTCTTCATAAGCTTGGCCAAATATCCGGCAATATGCGAGAATTGTAAAATAAGCGAACTGTATTCCAGTTTTATCTGATGTAATGTTATTTTATTTCCATCGGCGGGATATTGCACCCATTCTCAAAGTCCATAATTGATGCCCCTTTATTTCCAGCAAATCGCCTTCATTTACATCCGCCATTACTTATGCACATATTTGAAGGGCTTGGTTAATTGAATAACGTGAAAAACGTTTCATGAAGCACTTGATAAAAGTTCACCTGATGGTGTTGAAAAAAAAAAAAAATACGAGGTCAAAATTATCAGTTTTCGATTGAACAAATGCTTTAGCGCATCATGATATTTCGAAAGGAACATGGTTAATCCATCAATAATGGCGTTCTTATTCTTGGAGATTTATTAATTTCGTGATTTGTCAGTGGAATAGTTGATTGATTTACATCTTGCTCACATAATGTGGGAGAAGGTTTGAAATTTGCATAATGATGACAAAGATTCATTTACAAAGATTCATAAAATGAATTCACAAATTCAAGAAGCATATTTTTTTTCTCTCTTTTGTTTTCATTTTAACAATAAAATTAAATCAGAAATGCACCATATTCCATGAACATTAACAAAATAGAAGTTGGGATTCTCGAAATTAGTTGCTTCATATATATATATATATTTCCTTACGAGAAATTACTTGAAAAAAAAATTTTTTTTTTCTTGCATCTTGAATCTTCTTAATCTTTGCATTTTGAAGCTGTTATATAAACTATTGATGAAGTTACTTGCTGAAATTTATCGAAAGTTTGTAACGATTTAAAAAAAAAAAAAAGTGAAAGAACCAGTATGTTGGCCAATAAGTATGAAATCTCAGGAAAATAATAATTTTTACTATGGAGAAGACTAAGTGTATGTAATATGAATAAGTGTTATCAATAGATTATGCGACATAAGTGTAAATCTAAGTTGGGCTCGTAAAAGGAAGGTAATAAACTCAAAGCAACTTATATGCGGAACCATTTTTAAAAAAAAATGGAAAAGCAAAAAGAACAGGCGGAAATGGAAATGCGAAAGATTATGATGTTAAAACGAAATTAAAGCATTACTGAAATATTGTATTAGATACATGAAGATATAATTAAAAATTGCATAATTTTGAGGAAGACACCTTCGAAAGCATATAACTATCGGAAACCAAGAACTTATTCACCTTGTATTTCTAAACAATTTCCATCGGTAGAAATTTATTAATTGTTTTAAGATAATAAAAAAATAATTAATTAATACCAAATTCAATTTTACAATAAAAATTATAAAAAGGAAAAGGCCTGAAAGGTGCAAGGTCAAATTTTTTGTGTAGCTTCACGGGTAAAACTATTAGAATAAATAAATAGAACTGCTGATTCATTAAGAAAGAAAAGTTCTTATAAATATAAGCTGAAAAATATACTCTTTGGCACTTCTTTTTCCTGATGAATTTTTACATTGTAAATATTAAAAATTTCAGTCGAACTCGTTCCATCACCTCATCTTTTACAGAACTAAACACATATATCGAAAATTTATACGGGTTTATAAGAGAAATATGAGACAATTAATAAATTAAGGCATTAATTGCTTACATTTTACAACAGCCATAAATTGTGATTTAAACTGTGATTCATTTTATGTTATGAGAATGTTAATTGCCAGGAAAATAATAAACAATAAAAATAAGTTCAGCAAGACAACTGTGAATGAAAAACTGTTTAATGTTAACCATCTTTATCATAAATGTCAGTCAACTCACAATAAGCACATATAACACGTTGATCCACCTGCAAAAAGGCCGAGCCATGGTTGTCGGACTATCTATTACCTTATTCAATTTCGCATTAAATATTTATTTTGTAACAATGGTCTGTCATTATATCAATTATATAAACTTGACCGTTATTTCTACACTCCCTGCTTTTTAAGTTTTAAATATATACGCCATTTTACATCTATTTACATGATTGGTAGATAGATATGTAAATATAAATGAGAAACAAATCAATATAAATATGCATATAAATTTTGGGTGTATATAATTATAAATGCTATATATAAATAGTAGGATTTACATATCAAATACATATTCTACAATAAGACGTACCATTCGCTTGAAATGCCATACAAATAAATATAAATTAAATGAAAGAATCTGCTTATATGCAAGAAATGAACGTATGTTTAAAAGGTTTTATTTAGAACGATCTTTTTGAATATTTCAAAACAGCTAAAAAACTTTTTACCTATTTATTGAGTTATTCAATATTTAGATTTAGAAGCCATGCAACAGGACAATACGTTACGTCACTTGAGCTAGTTAAATATTTAGCAATAGTTTTAAATGAATGAGAAAATGTTACAGTCAGAATAAACTTTAGTTTCGTTTAAATAGTAATTATCTAATGTGCAATTTTACCGTTCCCGATTGAACGTAATGATTGACAACAAAAGAAAGAACCAGGAAGGTAATAAAATAATTAAAAAATAATAATAATAATAATAAATCCGCTATTAATGAAGAAAGCAATAAAATTGAATATGCAAGCGACTGCAAATCAATCGAGTTTCATTTTTTAATAAAAACCATGTAGTTTAATAAGCAATGTAAAAACTTGTCCCTACAACAATTCAATTCAAAACCATAAAAAAAGCAAAAACTTTTAATATGAATATAATAATTTACAAAAGTTGCAATTGCGTAAGAAAAATTTGTACGGTTTTGAAAATGAAAACGTTTTCAAATGTAAAAAGATTTAAAAAAAAAAAAAATTGAAAGACTAACAAACCGTAATACTTGTTTAAAAAAGTAAATGAAACAAATTTAGATGATGTTACAGAAATTGTTCATAAATAAGCGTCCTCCGAAAATTAAACTTTTAAATAATCTCGGTATAAAAACTACAGACTCGAAGAAATTTGAATCCTTTCAATTTAATAAGAAATTTGAATGATTTAAAAATTTGATTTTTCAATCTAAATTAGCTCAAGTAATTTTATTTGCACAACTGAAGTAAAAGAAAAATGATTTGATAATACTAATAATAATGATTTGATAATAATTATAATAATAATAATAATAATTGTTTTTAAACATATGCGAATTATTTTACATGAGCTGATTATTCAATATCCGAACCTGGAGGTTTCGACTGCCTTCTTTACGAATTCTAATGAGTTTTCTTTTCAAAAATTGTAAAGGAATTCCTGAATATTTTCAGAACAAAATGTGGTCATCTCGTACAGCATCAATTACGTATAATGTCATTAAACAGATTTATTTATTTTCAACATCATGCATTCCACAATAATAATAATAAAAATCCGCTTCGTCAATAGGGACCGTAAATAGAGGAAGATTACCCAATTGAAAATTTACAATTCTTCGTTGCATAAAATTCCGTCCCGCGATTTTTGACCAAACAGCACTTGAAATTACTTTTTCTCCTCGCAACACGCGGACGAGATCTTTCGCTAGCGCCTTCGTCAAAGGAGAACTCTTCGAAGCGGCCTCGGTGCTTCACTTGCTTCAACGCGCCATTTCGTCATTCCACACACTCGGGGCACCGACTCCCTCAAAATGCACTTTAACAATTGGCATTATAACGTTAACTTCCTCTTTATTAAAAATAGTCATGTTCGGAATGTTGTAAAAAGCCCGAATACCTTTGGTAAAAATGGCTGGACAAATCCGATTCTTTTTTTCCTCCTTTTTTCTTTCTTTTTTTTTTTTTTTCGGCATTAAATTATTCTCCCGCGATACTCGTACGCGGAAATAATTGCGGATTATTATTTCTTGATCGTCTCGGCTCGAAGATCTCGGCATAAAACACCATAATAACTTTAATCAATTTCGAATCTTCGCATACGCATTACTTTACTTAAAGCGGTTATTTTGGCTGTTCGAAAATTTCACTTTTTCTTTTTTTTTTTTTTCTTTTTTAAAAAAAAGGAAGAAACCAAGGAGAAGGACCGGTATAATCTACGGTTAAAATCATAAACTGGTTGTTAAGTGAAAACTCGAGTCTGGCAGCCTTGTCAGTCTAAGATATTACAATACACGCCTGAAAATGTATGAAAAACATGCAATAAAAACGTAACACATGGAAAGCAAACTTTCTTATTATAATAGGAAACGATAAAAAATATATATATGTATATGGACATTTTTTTTTCCTCCTTTTTTTTTGAAGTGTAAGAATCGTAAGAAATATGTGCATTCGAAAAAGAAAAGAGGAAAAAAAAAAAAAGACTTGCAGGTTTCGAATTTACGGCAAACTTATTCGGCAGTTACCGAGATTTTTCCGAAATTAATCAAAACTGTAACGGAAAATAAGAGAGTTTTTGTATTTGTGTTGCAACAAAAATCTAAATAAAAATATCCAGCAATGGGAGAATGGCATTCCTGAATTCCTAATTTAAAAAACATTACATTGAACTGAATTTTTTCACATTCGGTCTTTTATCTTACGAAACGCACGCGCCGCGCCGGGTGAATTTCTAATGATTCAATCTCGACTGCATTTCGAAAAAAAAAAATATATATATATACATATATATATAGAATTTTTTCTTACCTTTAACACGCATATTCTTACCTTCGAAATTTCCTACCGAGAAATACAAGTTTACGTAGGAGAGAATATTCGATAATAAAAGTAATTCGATAAACTTCAGTACTATTTATCTCGGAGGGGAGGAAAATGCGAAACTATGGGGAAATGCGGTATTTTACACTCTTTATGTTTTTCAGTTTTTTTTTAAAGCGATTTTATGATCAGTTTTCGGTATAAATATATTTAAGAAGAAGAAAAAACCTTTTTACGTTTAATTTAATTTATTTTTCGTTTCAATTCGCATATCTCTTCGTGACTTTTAAAATGCCCCCGCGAAAGCATGAAAAGTGTGAGCTCTCGTTTTTTTTCCTCCTTTTTTTTTTATTGCATATTTGGCATATTAATTTATTACGTAACTTTCAATTTTATTTTCTTTTTTTAAAGAAAAAAAAAAAGCCCTCAACAAGTGCTGCCAACGTGAAATCGACTCGCGAATATGACGGCAAAGAATGGGTCGAAAGGTGATTCCAGAGAGAAATAGCAGACTCTGTGGGCGAAGGGGGCACAGGGTAATAATGTTTTCGATTGTTTCGAAGACGGATGAATGCGTTTCTCTCTCTCTCTCTCTCTCTCTCTTTCTTTCTCTCTCTCCAACGATTCCTATGTCATCGAGGTCGCAAGAGAAAGTTGCACTTGATCTAACCGAAAGTGCATTGACTATCTCGGAAACCACAGTCCATGACCACAGTCTCATAATAAAAATACCTTGTTCCCACCTCTTTCTCCCTTCTCATTCCGCCTTTTTAAGGTTGACAAAATCGTGGTTTTGCCATCGCTGATGGTTGCGGGCAAAGGCATTTTCCTATGGGTGACGTGCGAACGTGGAACTTGAATTTGGTATGAATTGCGATCGAAAGCAAAAAAAGAAAGAAAAAAAAAAACCGCACTAGAAAATGATCTTGGAGTTCGGCAAGAGGAAACCCAAAAAAAAAAAAAAACCTCAAGGCGGAAAAGGCCACCCGTGCATTTTACAATATTTTAAAATTCGTCTTCCTTCTGAAAACGTTGGAGAGAAAAAAATTGTTTTTTTTTTTTTTTAATTTTTCAACGCTGCTGGAGACCCTTTCCGCCGATCAGTTTCATTTTATAAAGCGGCCTTCTTCCCCCCCCCCAAAAAAAAAACATATTTTGGAAGTGCAATATACTTGACGGAGAAGTAAGAATCAAGTCTTTTGCACGTTTTCTTTATGCGCGATTATGAATAAAATATAAATTAAAATATTTTCACCACTTAATTTCCATAACGGCCGAGTCCCCAAAGCCCTCTATTATAGCAACCGCGTTATAAATATCTTTCGAGCTTACATTATAATACGTATCATTAAAAGGTTATAAAATTATAAATTAGTATTTAAAGATCATATTTCTAAGGCCAAATTAAGCGTAAAGGATTTAGTGTGAATGTTTTTACCGCTGCATCTGTAGAAGAAAAAAATCACCAGGAATCGCAATTTTTAACATTTTTCAGGATTAAAACCTCCCACTCTCAACATTAAATTACTTCAACGCGGCCGGAAAGATATTAAGCCGGTGAATTTAAGCACTTTTATGCGATGCGGATGATTTTTATCGAAGTCCCGCACCGGTCGAGCATCTTCAATCGCATACCTCGAAAGACCTTTTGACATGGACCATGAATTTGTCAAACCGAGTGCGTGATCTGGAGTTTTGACCGAAGCTTTCCGATTCCAAAATCAATGAATTTTAACTTGACGGGTTGAAAAATGTGCTTCCAGTGACAAATATGCGGAATGAATAAATAAATAAATAAATAAATAAATAAATGCGACAAATGAAGGGGTAAAATAATTTTGGAGCATGGAATTAGTTTCGTTCTAGTTCATAACTTTTGCGGTCCTTGCGGCATTTCTGGAATTTCAATTTTAGAAAAAAAAAAAAAACAAAAAAAAACGACAAATTTTTACAATTAACCATACGGAATGGGACTGGTTATCGCTGCAACATGAATGAACCATGGAATGAAGATATTTCGAAAAGAAAGGCTTCCCTTAAGAGCGAGAAGATCTTATCCCACGCCTCGTTTTAAAATTCTAAAATCACACGTTCTCTCCATCTGAAAAATTATTATTCTAAATTTTCGAAACCTTTTTATACAGTGGGGAATGGAAAGAGTACTTTCCCGAGGGTATTCTTCGACGGTGAAATATAAATAAAAAATTATGAAAGCAAACTTGAATCGGGATTTTGTTATAAAATATCACTGAAATGAACTTTAAGACCGAAAATCGTGAAGTAATACAAACACTTCAAAAACAACATGTAGAGATTAACATTAAAAAATTATATGTTGAATGCAAACAATAACTTCGTGACCTTTGTGCATTTCAACCTTAAAAAATGCACTAGTACCATTTGCGTAACGTGAATCTTCATACTAACACATAGGCTGGGTCACTTACTGATACTGAATCGCAGGCTTATTGGTAAATCTCGTTTTCTAGTTTCAAATTTTTCCACTTTCGGACACCTTCAAAGGTGTTTTCCTTTTCACCTTCTGCATCATGTTCTCTTTTTGACTTCCTCACACATATTACTGGTTCTTCTTTCTTTAATGTTAAAAAAAAAAAAAAAAAAAAAAAAAATTCCCACCATCAGGTACGCTCTTTTGATCTTTTCATGAATGTCCCACGTTTTTTTTTCTTAAAAAAAAAGCCATTCCGTGGAAATTCACCCCAAAATGTCATGTGGATTTTTTTTTAGTAAAACAAGAAAACTTCTCATCATACCCATTATGGTTTGACGTTATTACTGGAGTTCGATGGAGGAACATTTCTGTCGCACATTTAAAAAAAAAAAAAAAAATGCTTTTTCCATATTTAATCAAGATTATTTGCCAGAATCCAGTCTCATTAATTACACAATACGAAATTAATGAGTCTAATTTTAAATTTAAGTTGATTCCTTTATCAGTTGCGAATCTTTTACCCCGTGTATAACAGCATGTAAATGTGGCCATCACACTACTTTTAGACTGTAACGAAAGTCGTGAATATATATCTTAATTTAATTTTTTTTTTCTTTTTTTAAATATAATACATAAATTTCGGGTTCAATAAAAATAGCACTTTAAAATGAGAGCCGAAGTACATAAAATCAACGTTCTGAAGGTCGATCAGAATGTGACTGCGTAGGCAAGGCAAAGTGTGGGCCCCATATGGATCATTCGAGGAACTCGCCTGTAATTATTATGATACCTACGCCTCATTAATGAGCGCAAACGTCACAGTGAATTTCCTCGAGCAGTAATGGACTATGACAGAATCAATTCCATGCCATATGTGAAATTTAATTACAAATATAAAAGCTTCATCACCTTAATTGAAAAAAACTACGCATTCGGACCGGAGCGTATCGGCTAAAGCGGATATTACGCTGCCTGAAATTTTAGATTCACGCAATGACCTACGGAAAACGGTGCTAATTTTCTGAAATTATTGAAGTTAAATGGGAAGAAAACACTGGGTCATTACACATTTTTGAAGTTGCCTGCATTAATGGTCACTCCGTAACATGTTAAAAAAAAAAAAAAAAAAAAAAAAAAACCACCGTGAATTTCGGGTCCAAATTATCATCGGCAAATTTAAACGAGCCAGCATCGAGCTAGGATACGGTGGAATTTTAATTGCGGAAAGTAATTGGCCCCTTTTTTACCCGGAAAATTTTCTCGCTTTTTTTTTTTTTTCGTGATGTGTCAACGGAAATTGACGAACGAATCCGAAATGCGAATCTATTTGCCGTTAAAAAAAGAAAAAAAAAAGCAAAATATTGAAACGCGGATATTTAATTTTTCCCGAATCTCTTCGAGACTAAATAAATCTGACCTTTTTTTTCCAGTGGTTTTCGCCTCATCGGTTGTACATTTGGAAGTGTACATATTATTATATATATATATATACATAGTAACGTATATATGGAAATATCTTTTAAAAAAAGCAATATACAAAGTGAAAAAATCCGAATATTAATAAATAATAAAAAAATAAATAAAAATACATGAAATATCTCTCGGAGCCATTTCAGATTATGAACATAATCGTATTGCAGTTGTGGCTTATAAATTACATATAATTTTGCAGATTAACAATTATTTGTACTACACAGACACAGACACAGACACAGACACAGACACAGACACGCACACGCGCGCGCGCGCGCTGCAGTTTGATCCCGAATGTAATCGAACTTTTCAAAAGCTTCGACTATTCCAAAAATTTTACAATGCGAAAAATCCTAAACATGTGTCATACATCTCGAATTTCAAAATAGCTTACCTAATATGTTGCCGTCCTTGTATGTTTCATTCATTTTCATCTTAAATAACAAACGTGGCTTTAGCTTTCCTTTTCAATCCTTTCCTTGCTTTTTCACCTAAATTCATTTACAAATATTCGATATTATTAAAAGCAAAACATCTTTCAATTCCAATTATCTTCCACCCTCAAGAAGAAGCCTAATCTAAAATAAATTATATGACCTTAAATAAGCCTTTATAATCATGATCGCTTCGCCTCAACTGAAACCGATTTATCTAAGACCATTAACAATCATCTTAACAATTTATTAATCTTCCTTTAATATAATTTACCATTCTTAAAATGGTGTCAACCTTCTAATTTCTCTTACACAATCTCCTGTTTCTGATAATTTACGTATTCCACCCAAGACCTTCTTTAAGTCAACTTTTAAAATGTGAATTTTTCTTCATGAAAATAAATATCAAATAATAACATGTATTACTTAATGTTAAACTTCAAGTCCTGAGAAGTTATGTCTAATAAACAATTTAAATTTTTCTTAATTTGCTCCGTCTGGCTTCCTAAACAACTCTACAACGCCTGTAAAGCTCTATGAGAAAAATTTAAAATACAAAATTATTTTAAAGGGCCTGCTCTTATAAATCAACATTGTTAAAAAAAAAAAATCCTGTGATGAAATATAAAAAGTACATTGAAAGATAATTTATGAAAATTAAGAAATAACTAAATTATATGGAAAAAGTATTAGAATTATGTGGACATTCTTAAATAAAATTTCGACAATAAAAACAAAAATAAGAAAATCAATTGATTTCCTGTAATTTTTTTTCAATTTTCTCATATTCCTAGAACATCAAATAATTTGTTATATATATTACCATGGCAATATGGCGATATATTTAACATCAAGTCAATATATTTTTTTAGGATCTTCATGTCATAAAAAATTTTGCCATTGTAAAGGAACTCTGAATTTCTAGGGGCAAATAAAATTAACCGCTTTTTCACGTGCATGGGAATTCTCGCAAGAATAACATCAAAGTATAACTTAACTGTGAAAACATCTTTCATAAATCCAACTACTCATTATTATATAACATTTATATAAAGTCAATGAACTATAATTATTATCTAGTTACCATTGAATTAAAAGGGGCGAACTATGTTAAGGTACAGAAAGAGATAAAAAAATATTTCGTATCCAATTTCAATTTAAGACTGAAAATCCATTATTACAAAAATAAAATTATTAAGGCAATTTATTTGTAGAAGATGCCGCAATCATACATTCAAAAATATTATTAAATCGACAATCTAATAAATTTTAAATTTTTGTTCTCTGTGCTTCATTGAATTGTACTAAAGGGAACGTATTATAACACAGCAATGCAAGATTCAAACCAATACATGAATTTCTTTTAATTTAACTAATAAAATAACAAAATATAAGAGTGACAATTTAAAAAAGATAATCGAATATAACCCACATCAAAGGTAGAAAACCATCTCTCATCCATCAGTATATGGATGTTTCTGAAAAGACGCTTGAGAAAGTTAGCTAATTTCATTTATCGTTTTTATAATACATATATTATTCAAATAATACAATTTCAAATAACGATGGATCGCGACGTTCTTTACTAACCTGATATTTGCGACAAAAATTTTTTAATATTTTGATTTAGATTTGGAATGGAATACATTCATTGCAATGAATGAAAAACCAGAATCACCTTTATCAGCTGTTCAATATTATATTATTCTGAATATATTTCTTAAATTAAGATTAATATAATTTTAATATTAATATCGGATTATATTTTCGATTATAATGCATTCTGTAATGAAATATTTGAAACTTCTTTAATTGGGTTATAATTCGAGTGTGATTTATTAGCCAAAGCTTGAGGATTTTTGAACAAAATAATAATAAATACTAAGATTTTATACGTCAACGGTCAATTCCATGTTAATATATGATTATAATAAATTTGTAAAAGGCCCAATCAGTTCTCTATGTTAAATTTCGATAGGGAAAAGGGCATCAACTCATCTGAAGGTAAAGGCTATTAAATATTTTGAATATCGCCACTGGTCTTCCCTCAAGTACCATGTTCTCTCCATAATATATGAATCCGTAAATATAATTGTCTGATTGCGTGACTGTTAAATCAAACTCACTATTATTTTGGCGTTCATTGTCATCGAATTAAACAAGTTAAAACAAGCAATTGTCGGAAAAAAAAATTTTTTTCTAAAAATGGTTTTAAAAAAATTTTTTTTTGCACTGATTAAGTTTTGCACTTAAGAGTACTTTTTTTTTTTAATGAATCTTTAAACAATATTTTTCAGCAATATTTTCGTTTAAAGAATTATAAACATTAAAAAAATGGCTAGTACCCATTTGCTTGTATGAAATCATTAATTAATCACTACCTTACAATGATCAAATATTCATTATTTATTCCAAACTAAATTCTGATGGCTATTCAGATTATGCGAACCTAGGACGCAAGAGTTTTTTCTATTATCAATCCAAAAATATCTAATATCAGCTAATGATAGATTTGAGTTTGTAGAATAAATGTAAAGCTTATTGGAACTGAACATGCAAAAGAAAGATATAAATTCAAATATTGATAAATAAACAAATACAAATTAATGACGTCATATATTCATACTAAGGCAAAAGATTTCTCGATATTTCTGCATTTTTTTATTTCTTATCACGGAAAAATTTCAAGTACTTAACTAATATCCAAAACATCAAATTCATTCGAAATCAGACAATAAGATCATCTTAAGTATGACAATATTTACATGTGTGTACGTACGTGTCTGTATATATATATATATATATATATATATATAAGAAATAATTTAATATAAATGTAAGTTAGTTAATTGTGCTCAAATGCAAGTAATGAACATCAGCATGATAAGTGTCGATGAAAATGAAATTTAAATTTAAAATGTATTGACTAAATTTCAAATTTCAATAATTTGGCGATTTCTTCTGATAAATATTTCCATCGATTGGAGTTGGAAAGCGAAAATAATTTTAAAAGAAATTGTTCATTATTCTGAAGCCGGTAAATCTATATCGGTAAAAAGGAGAAATTTGTTTTAGAGGAATAGCTTTTAAATTTGAAAATTTGATTTTCTTCAAAGTTATTGCATATAATCAGCAAATATTAAATCGTTAAGTTAAAAAAATTGACGATTAACATTAGTTTTTCCCAGTTCCAGTTATTTGGATCATTGCTGTTTTCACGACTTTCTGAATGGATTAAATGCAGAAACTATTCGATGTTCGTCTTTTTAATAAATTAAGAGACTTAGTTTCAGTTAAAATTCAGTGAAATTCAGAACTAAATCCTTATTTAAAAGCAAAAAAAAAGTAAATAAATTACATCTATGCTTAGATCGAATCGAATGTATCCTCCATGTATTGCAAAATTATTTAAAGGCTTGCGAAAAAACAAATGCTGCTAAATTAAAATCAATTTCTCGAAGAAACCTAATTTTTTATTTGAAATTTAAGCATATAAGACTTTTTAGACGAGGAAAAAATATTTATACTACCATCACATTAATTTTTAATAAAGGCCTAAACAATTATTTACAGAAAAATTTTTCGAAATTCAGGAATAGAAAACAATCACAAATTTATTTTAAAATTTCGCGTGAAGATATGCTGTAATAAATTTGATAATATCAAACATGTGATTCTTTAACGAATTAATACAAAAAAAATTCCTCATAGAAAAATTTTTTAATGTACAACAGAAAATTAGATGCTATTGATTTTTAGAAGATTTTGAAACTCAGAAGATTTTAATTTATTTTTCCATTTATATGTGAAGCATTTAAGACATTAATCACTCGAATATTCAAAAAATATATCTAAGAATTAAAAACATTTTAAATTCAAAACTTTAAAATTTCTCTTAAAAAAATTAAATACTTTTTTTGAAACACTGATACTATACGGTAAAAAACTTGAAAAAGTTTTATTCAAAAACCACAAGATTGTAACGCTATCGTAAAAGTTGTACCTTTACATAACATTTATACCATTAAATGAATTCAATCCATTTTCATTCAAACTGACATCACCAAATTATTTATGCTAGTAAATGATATTACATTAGGTAATATTTTATAAAAAAAAAAATAATATTCCTTACTTTTGTTCGATTGAGTGGATTACTGAAGTCCCAGCCGGGCGCCACGAATAAATAACCACATTTTGATATTTTCCGAGCAGCCTGAAATGAAATGAAAACTGCGATTAATTTAATTCCATTCATAACACCCGCAGGAAATTAAAATATACCATTCAAAATTTTTAATTTTACTTCCACATTAGTCAAAATAAATGAAGCCCAGTAAATGTATGATTTAAAAAACAGATTTGACATTGCAGTAAATTTTACAATAATTGATGACTTCTTCAGATTTTATTTTTACATGAAGTAAATAAAAATGTAAAAGTAGCGGAAAAAAATTACCATTAATCCAGAGATTCTGAAGCGTTAACAATAAATCAAATGATCAATAAATCAAAAGCGACGATAAATAGAAAATGATTACAGTATTTCGAACTTAGAAATTTTTCATAAGATGACCTAGAGCAACAATCTTTTTTTAGGGAATGAATAATTGGTTTCTTGGCCGCGTAATTAATCCATAACTGTGCAAAAATCGCAAAGGTATAACATGGATAGTAAATCATATGTTGTGCTCTTCAAAAATGAAAACATCTAAATATAGTCAGAAACGCTGAGATAAACTTTTTTTCCTATACTTTATTCAACGCAGTCATCAAAATAAAGTAATAAAATATAATGCGAATTTTTAGATGTAATAAAATAATACAAAAATAAACACAAGAAAATTAAAAAAAAATTTAGAAGAAAAAAATTAAATTAATCTGAAGTTGTCATCTATTTCGCCTGCCCTTTTAAAATACGGTTAAGATAATTATTATTCACTTCATATTGTTTATAAGCAAAATATGGGAACTTTTAATTTTAAAAACGAGAATAATAATAATAAATATATGAAGTTAAAGTATCAAATTTGCTAAGTGAGCAAAAAGTCAAACATGGAGATTTCAAAAGTCAAAGCAAATATTTCTCCTAATCGGAAAAGAAAAAAAAATTATATTTAAATAATTTAATAAGAAAAAAAGTAAAGAGAATCCTAATAAAGAGTTTCTCTTTTTGATATCTTACTTCCCTTATTATGTAATTTTAGCCGACTTTTTTACATTCATCATCATAAGACGAAGACAAGCCACCCGGACATTACCAATGTAAAACTATCAGGCTGAAATCTTAATTTTAAAACACAACATTTTTTAGGGACAAAGCTATTTGAAATTCATAATATGTATATTAGTCGTTCTTTTGATAAATGTTTGATAAGCTATTGATCAAATAAGAAAAAATATTAATCAATCCACTTTATTAATTTTGCATAAGACAAATTAAACTGTTCAATTGAATCATTTTTGAAAGCATTTTCACGAAAAAGAATCTTTTAAAGCAATAAACATATGAAAAGGAAGAAAATTAGGTTTATAAAGAGACAATCAAGAAAAAACACAGTAGTTATTTTAAAATATTAACATAAAACATTCTCAAAAAAATTAAATAAAACATTCTCACATAGACAGAATTTCATAGTCCAATGGTGCAATTCGAACAATGACTGTGATAAAGGAATGATAAAATTCGAATTTTGAAAGTAACTTTTCGCATTGCAAGAGCAGCTTTTGAAAGAGTGTTTCAATTAGCAGATCATAACGTGTAAATATAAAGCGCAGCATTATATTCTAACCTAAAATGGCGCTAGTTTTTCATTATAGTAAGTGCAATACCATCCGTATTTGGAAAAAGAAAATCCATTCAATTTTGTTTTATAAAAATATTCACGTTCAGCATAAAACAATGGAAACCCTCCATAACATTATTACATAGAATAAGTTTCATTTATGAAGACATTTTCAATCCATATAATTTTATCGAAATAAGTATTCAAAAAATGAAATTACGATCAGAGGAGACTGTAAAAGTAAATTAAATTATTTGAAGGGAGAAGTATAAGTTGAACAGAAAAATTACAAAAAAAAAATTTTTTTGCATCAAACATCATGTATTAACGATATTACACATTATAACTACAGTTATGTTATTTTTCATATGTACAACCTAAAAAAACTGAGAACAATTTGATTTTGGTACAACGTCAAACCAAAATAGCATCACGTTGTCAAAAATTGGTGGTTGTATTATGAGAATTAACGGCTTTGTACGACACCTTTGGTTACATTCACTGAGGTACCTTAACTCATGAATGCATTCCTTTTTTACGATATTAAATTTTGAAGCAATCTATAAAATTTGAGATGGCTCTAGTTTCTTAATAATGACAACAATTTTATAATTTGCTATATAACGATTAGAAAAATGTCATAAGCAAAAATTTATATTTTCCATTTCAATAACAAAAAAAGAGAACTTTATTTTAGCAAATCGCGAAAAAAATATTTTTAAATATCCTCAGTGCAAATTTTAACAAAGTGGAATTTTTTTTTTGCCATTCTAAGACATCTAAAATCCTGTAAACAAATGTGTCAAGTTCTAGTCATCTTTAAACATTCAATTACCCAATTAAAAATGAATAAGAAATGCTATCTGATAATTTATGTTAGACAAGTTTCAGAGTTTGTAAAGTATGAACCGAATTAGACGTCGAACATATTTTAAATAGTTTAGTTATTGTTAAACGCATGAAATGAGAGCAGAAATAATTATTAAAAAGCCATTACCCAATGACTGCTGACAACACATTTGCGAGTTCTTTGCAGCAGAGAAGGCTAGTTTTAAATTTAATAATATGGTTGACTTTTCTTTTTTTAATTATTATTATTATTGAGTCTTTTTAATATTTTCTAAATAAATCTTCGACAATGATATTAAAAATTAAAACACAATGAAAAAATATAGCGGAAATTTGAGTGGAATTTTGAAAGGGTGGAGTAAATTTTAAGGAATGAAGAGGCGCGGCCGTGGATCGAATTGCGACTAATATGAAAAACACTGAAAAGTAATTAGTTTTGTAAATTAGAACTGCATTAATTAATGAAACTTCTGTCTACAGGCTAACAAATATAAAAAAAAATTTTTACAAAGTGAAAAACCCTAAAATTCATATATATATTTTTACCCATTGATTTAAATTATTTTTGGTAAATTCAAGTGCTGCTTTATGAAAACCAAGGATTTAAATCAAACATTTTTAAATCTTTTTTGCGTACACATATTTCGCTTTAAGGTCTAGCGCAGCAATTCCATTTATATGATTCTACTAACTGGATCAGATATTTTAATCTATTTATTTGCTGGAAGAGAGAGAAACACTTTGAATATGAAAAAAATTTTAAACGAATATAAACTGTAGTCTTCCATATTTAATGGTACTTAACAAAGCTTGAAACGTGATAAACATTACAGTAAATAATAAGAACAAAAGAAGTGCAGTTATAAAAGGTCAACTTATCGTTAGAATATCTACAAAATAAAGACGAATAAGAAGTTTTGGAATACAAATAAAAATACTCAGTTATGATTAATATTCTAAGATTAGGAAATATTCTGACAAAACATAAAACTTTCCTCTGAGTAGAATGACAGGGGCTAAAAGAAAAAGAATAACTAACTTAAAAATTATGGAACCCATGTTCTCCCAACTAGTCTCTGGTAAAAGATAAAATATAAAATGAATGTAACTTTTACGGAAAAATAATTGTTTTTACAAAAAAAATTTTATTATACTGCACCATGAATGAAAAATGCTTGTTACAGCTAAATAGCATATGCAAAACAATTCAATAATGATATGGTGATAATTATTAAAAAAAAATCAAAAACAATTTCACTGAAATACGATATTCTACTGTACTAAGTAATCATATAATCAACATAAAAATTAGCAGAGGATTAGAACAGTATTTGATAAAGTATGATATATATACATGTAAATTGTTCATGAAATTCTTGAACGATATTGAATATATTAATGAATGTGCAACCAGATTATATTATTGAATTTAAAAATACTAAAGAATCTTTTCTAATGAATATATTTGAGCTTTTGCAAGAATTTTTATCATGATTTAAATGTCGACTTAAAAAAGCTACGTATGTTTATGTAGACCGTTAGGTTAGGTATGTTACCGTTATATATTCTTTTACAAACGGACAAACGGGTTAACTCAAAATTCCATAAGACTTCAAGCATCCTTCTTTGGATACCTGAAGAAAAGGTTTCCTTTAGATATATTCGAAAAATGATGACCTCCCGATTCGTCCTCGTTATGTATATTGTATATATTCCAACCACTGTCCGGGCTTGACAAATATAAAAAGACCATAAGGAATAAATGGTTTCTTCTCATTTTTAACAACTAATTTCAGAATTTTATTTAAGAGGTTTGGTGTTGTCTTTTTGATCCATGCCCTTTAAAAAGAAGCTATATCTGAAAAATCTAAACAATTTTATTCAATTAATCGATAATTGCTTCAGTTAGGAAGTGAATTTTTTTTTTCGTCAATTCAAAAATTCGAAATCTTTCAGTCAGAAAAACTACTACTTACATACTGAAAAATAATTTCTGCAACTTCGTAATTATTAATCAATTCGCCCAAATTGTTATGTACATTTTCAAAGAAAAAAAACTTTTATCTTAACATTTTGAATACTTTTTTCGAGAGTATTTTCAAATAAGATGATGCATAAAAGCGTATAATTTGAGGTTTCTCTTTTAACCGTCTGACATTAATAGTCGATCCCAGAAACAAAAAAAAATTTAACATATATTTATTAAAATCTAATATAGTGTAATAAAGCAGGAAATAATTATTTTTAATGTTCCTGATATCCGTGAGAGCACACCTGTATAGCTGCAATTTTATTCTAAACGAAATTCAACGTTCAGTTGTCATCATTGATTCCATACGCTAAAAGATTTAAAGCATTATTCTGTATATTAATACATACAAAAATGCAGCATATGGTGCGTTCAAAATTTTATGTCCACAAAATGATTAATCTTTGGAAGAGCGGAATTAAAGAGTAGTGTGTATCATGACCTACTGTACAACTCAATACATATTTCGATCTCCTCATATACCGTTTACGGCTTTCTGAGAATGCCAAGGTCATTAATAAATCTCCATTCATCTTTTTTATACTCAGGTACTTGACACTTTAATCTATATCTTCGATATGCGCAAGCACCTGTAACTTTAATTACAAAGCAAGAAATTAAATTTATTAATATCTCTTCGAAAAAAAATATACATTATATATATATAGGTGAAACTTATTAGATAAAATAAAAAGAACCGCCTGCGCAGAAAAAGAGGGAAGGGTTTGGAAATATTGAAAATAATTGGGGCTGCAAAATGAAAGATGTCATACTTAGCAAAATTTTATGGATAATTTTTTATGAAAAATGAATTTAAAAAGATACAGTAATCATAAAAAATAAATATGAAACAGCACATTGCAACTTCAATGAATGGTTACCTAAAATACCATATCCATATAAGTTGAAAATTTTAAGCTCTTCTGATGTAAATGTCAATTTAGCAAAAAAATTTTTTTAATTAAAACCGTTATGCAAACTAAGATTATTTTGTCAAATTTTTTCATTCACAATCTTTCACTTTCAATTGTCAGACTTTTCGAAAATAGTCTTAATATTTTAAACCAAATGCCTCAAATTGCTTTAAGGTGTAGCAGAAATTTTACCTAACCTAGCTAAGAAGCCAGTTTGGAAACTAATGTAGTCAAAATATTAATAGTGGAATACCGATTATATTTGCGTTGCTTAGCTTTCTCCTTTAAAAATGATGCAATTTGATATTTTTTATTAAATTTACCAGAAAAACTAACATTAAATTGTAAAATTTGTTGCCATAATATCAATTATTCCAAAAAAAAATAGTGACAAATACTACTAACGTATGAATGAAGCTTTGATTCAAACAATTTCTAACATTTAGTTTGGAAAAATAATTTTTCAAAATTATCTCTGATGAAAATAATTTTGATTTTATTAATTAATTCCGCTCCAGGCAATTTACCAGTCAATGATTGCAATAGTTATCTCTCTTCACTTAATCCGGTCTAACGGATTCAATTAACTTGAATTACTTTAACTCAATAATTTTTCTCTCAATTTTTGATTTTCTCAACATTAAACAGTTTTTTACACATATTTATAAAGTAAATAGTGGATGGAATTGATGATAAATGAAAATCACATCACTGAAATCCAATCATTTAAAATCCAAGGAGAATTGATTTCTAGAATAAAAATGATCAATCTCCCGGAAATTTTGTCTCAGTTTTCGGTTTCATCCAAAAATTAAGGAAAATCATTACTGAATTGAAAAATCCATTTTCATACTATCTGCAAATGAAAAATTCGTTTTACGGTAATCAACAATCAAAATTATGAATCTAATTTTGTTACATTTCTCTTCCTAAGTGAACTCGCCTCGATTAATAGATTGCAAAAATGCAAACTGCAGAATAATAAAAGGAAAAAAGAAATTATAAAAAAAATTAATTTTTTTTTTTAATTCAGATGATATGTATATTAATTTTTTTTTGCCTAATAAAATATATAAATAAGTTGAATGATCTTTGTTTACCAATTCTTATAGAAAGTTAAACGTTTATATGCGCATGTGTAAGCTAAAAATCAAATATAAAAAGTAAAACGAAATTATTGCAACTTTGTGAAACTGTACAATGCTTGGAAAATGATCTGTGATACGCAACAGGTGCTTAAAGGATATACTTTTCGATAAAATCGCAAAATTTGTCATTTATATATAACGCCAAATCTGTTTGTTAATATTGTACTTATTTTAAAAAATTTTCAAAACACGCCTGACAGGTTCACTGCACTTCAAATATTGAGAAAAAAGAAAAACTGCGCCTATTCTAATCATCCAAAGCAATCGATTGTGACTTAAAAGTTAAGTTAATCACGAGAAATAGCAATGAGATGTATGGATGAGACTGAATTGAGGACCGCCAGGAGACTTACAAGGAAGCTAATAACTCGTATGTTTTCTGGGTGCTAATGACTTGTTACACAACGAAACACTGCGTTATCTGCAATGTCCTTTTACCCTACAGTGGATTTGACCCCGAAGCAACAAGTTACAATATTTGTTTTTCCAATATTAAAAAATAAAACTTTTTTGGAATACAATCAACCTTTTACGTTAACAAGGGAATAAAACCAATTTTACATATTCCCATACAAAATCTTTGTTAGTTTTTCTTTTCAAGCGTTTTCATTTTTGTTTTTATTCATCTGCTTTTTCAGTCTTTACAACTTTGCGCTGTAACGGAAAAGATACAACGATTAAAAGTTTATAATATAAAAAAAATTTATATTTCCTGAATGTAGTTAGGAAATAATTCACGTTAAATTGCATTTATTTTGCAAGGCAAATATTGCCTAAGAAATTTCATATACATATGCTCATAAAATATACATAATATCTTGAATAAAAAAATAAAATATTTTAGGAATCCGATTAAATCATACAGTTGTTTTTAAAAATAGTTTATCTTGCTAGTATATGATTTGAACAAAACATTTTTTGGATTAAAAAAAAGAATAACCAATAACATAAAAAAAATGCCTTGGTTGTCTGGCAGATTTTATACCGAAGGCACTCAAAGAAAAAATGAGAAGTCGGTCAGAATAAAAAGATATTCTTAAAAAAATATTTTAAAAATCAGTTGAGAGACAGATTACGGAAAAACAGTAAAAGACATGTTCATAATCCAAAATATGTAAATGAAAACATATATTAAAATTATTGTAATATATCTTTCTCGAGTAACAAAGCGTTAAAAAAGTATTCACGGTGATAATTAAGCAGTTTGAGGCTGTTATATTCCTTTTTATAAGCAGAATTCAAGCTTTTCGTTCGAATTTTTCTCTTTATATTTATTTCATTTCTCGCCATAGTTTCATTCAAGTTCTTTAGTAGACTTTTCACTCGCGCTCGAGACGGTTATATTCCATATAAACCTGTTATAAGGTCCTGTCCACTTCCATACGAAATAATAATTTAATTTTTTTCATCAAGTAGTATGCACTGAATTATTTAAAACACTGGTAGAAATAATGAACTCATTCAAAAGCCAACATTTGAAAAAAAATATTAATGAATGCAACTGGCGAACAATCAAACAAAATATGAATATTAATGGAGAATTATGGCCGTTTTCATATTCAGCAAGTAGAATCATAGGCGAATTTGGTCACAATTTAATTTCTCCAATGCTATGATATTGAAATTGATGGAATGCATATCATAAAACACAAATACATATATGATACTTAATCATGTTTGAAATTCAAAATAAACTTTTGCCAAAAGCTTTGCACTTTGTTAATGCAGAATTGATTTGAATAATATTATCTATTGATTAAGTGGAACGATTGTCAAATACAGTTGAAAATAAGGATCGAAATTAATTTTACAAAAGCCACGACTAAAGCAGTACAATTTCAAATATTTCTCGGACTGAAGAACAATGCAATTTATTAATATTTTGGCTGAAAAGGTGCACACGATAAATGTGGATCAAACTACTCGATAATTTGATCAAAATTATATGTTCGGCGAAAAATTTTCTTGCACAATAACGGGAAAAAGAATTCAAAATTATTAACAATCGAGAATCGGGTACCATTTGAAATAATCTGATTACTTTACTGCCAGTTTCTTTTTTCAAAATTTAATTTTCATTGTACAAAATCTAAAAGAAAAATAGGAAGACATTTAAATCTTGCTTCCCTCTTGCAATTCTGTCATTTTTACATTCAGAGTATACAGGAAATAGATGGACATGATTACAGATGCATACAAAAATTAAATTGAAGATTAATATGCGAATGGAATAATGTAAGACTTTGGAATTATAAAGACTTGACTTTATTCTTTCTGCCTCTGATATACCATTCTGTTATTTTACATTTACATAAAAATTATTTGATATACAACCGTTTTCAGTAACACCTATAAAAATCGTATTCACAAAGCAGCTTATCTACTTCTCAAATTATATTTAAGTTTGATACCAAGACATCTTTTAATGTCCTATGAACTTCACAACGTAATAAATTTTTATAACCAATGAAAAAATATTACTCAATTACCTTATAACATATTTTATGTATAAGTACGTATACATTATGTGTTTGTGTAAGTATATTTATATTAACCTTATTTTAATATAAGAATTATTTTATAGTATTGTTATAGAATTAGAATAGAGAATATTTTTTTTGTAAAATTAATGACATTTATTGAAACAAGGAACAATTTTTAGGAAAAAGTACTTAAAAAACTATTTAATAATCAGCTTTAGACTTGCAAAAACATTATATTTTTGCATTGAGGATAAAATTGAGAAAAATTTGAAAAATCTTCTGATTATATTGATTATTAAGAAAATTATTAGCCTAACATTATGAAAATTTTTGGGGCTCAATTCTTATTTCCTTCTAGTCTGAGTTACCAAAATGATACTCTTTAAATTATATGAAACAATTTTTTACCCTGACATTCTCGATTGCCATATAATTTATTCCATACAAGAATTTTCTCAGTCAATAAATAACTGCACGCAATGATTTATCCTGATCACTATAATCGTATTTTCTTCATTAATTTTGATTATATTGATCCTGCGCTTTTGCTTTCTATCCCGTATAAAAAAGGGCATAAAACTGTTTTATCGTTCTGTTTAGTAAATTCTCTGTTTCATGCGTGGCTACTTTGAGACGCTCAAAATTAAGTCATATTTTGAAATTATATATTTTAATAAATTAACAAAAATACGAGAAAGAAAAATTTTGCAATCTCTTATTTTTGCATTTAAATAGTCATGGCATGGAATTCTGGAAGAAAAGGTGTTTCGCTTTTTTATATAATTTTAACGCAATTTATTAAATAGAGAAAAATTTAAAAATTAATTATGTCAGACAATTTTTTAAAGTTTTCATAATAAGGATAGAGAGTGAATAACAACACCCATAGCAGTCGATTTATCAAAAACAAACCGGCGTGGAAAAAAAAAAAAGGAAAATACCTAAATCTGGACTATATTGCATTGCATAACCGAATGCTTGACTTCTATTAAATAATTATCGATTATTGTTATGTACGTAATTCCCTCCTTATTTTTTGAAGGATCACCAGTTAGGAAAATCTAAAAGTCGAAGCCTTGCCCCGATCGTCCGCTTCATGCAAACACTGAAGGCAATCCAGATGAGCGCACTGAATAATAAGTTTCAAAAAATATCGCGGAAGGTCGACAGTTATTAACGTGGAAATTTTAAATGCTAGAGCAATCAGTTTAAAGACGTAAAAGCTTCGCTTAATTCAAAATTCGAAAAATCTTCAAAAGTGAAGCGAGCTTTAGACATTCAGAATGCTCCGAATTTGAGTTTGAAATTGAAATTATCCGCGTCAGGAAATGGAAATATTTTTCGGGCACCATTTTGCTCTCGTTGCTGGAAATGGCACCTAATGAGAAAAAAAATCAACAATTTCGTTTTTTAGTTCTTTCGTGGTCAGGTAAAAAAAAAAAAAATGCTGCTGAGGATTCAAAACTACCAGTGTGAAATAGTGCCGCGAATCGTTCGAGAGCAAATAAAGTAAAACCAAAAGTTTACAATTCATTCTCAACGAATGAGAGAGCGAGCCTTGTGAAAATGTCTGATTTGACAGATTAAGCTTTTGCTTCATTTGCCATTTGCCCCAAAATTCAATTCAGACCGCGTTATTTTTGAATTTTTGAGTTTGGGGAAAAGCACCACCACGACTGGTAAGGATGTGCGTGCACCTTGAATGGTTTGTGAACACCAAAACGTGCAGTTTCTGTGAACTTTTAAAAAGCTGAGCATCCACGGAGAGAATGGCAAAATTAAAAAAAAAAAAAAAAATCTCAAGTCCCATCAAGGCTTTCGCAAGTAAAAAGGTAGCCAGAACCCACGACTTCGTTAAATTTCACTCCGATCATTTGTTTTACAGGCAGGTAATCAAAGGCCAAGGCAAATACATTCTCCCATAGTATACAGATATAGAAAGAGTACAATTCAAAAGGTGCTAAATGACATTTCACGAACTTAAAATTATTATTTATGTTGTAAGTAAGTCAGGCTAAAGCTTTGCGAATGTAAACTATCATTATTTCGAGAATCTGAAGATACGGACTCTGTTATTACGTCATCATTTTTTCATTTTCTTCACAGAGAATCATACGATTCCCGTTTCCACATTGAATAAAGCGGAAGATGTCCGGGATGGAAAAGTTCCCTTCGGTGCCAATTTCATTTTTCTCATTCTTTATATCATCATATTTTTTATGTACTTCAAATATGGAAAACGGGGGCCCATTGACTTCCCTCCGGACACGCCTCGTAAATTAAAACGATAAGTCACATCAACGTGTCGTGCAAAAAATAAAATTCCGTATGACCGCATATTTTTAATACTTGTTAAGTATCGTCAAAAACAGAGGTGCTATTTTCCTTTGATCTACCACGTATTATTTAGCAAGGTATAAAGATTTCACACAAAACGAGGCAACGGAGATTCCGTAAGCGAATTTGAAAGCCCTGTTCTATCCGATCGTTTCTTGAAACTGATCGAACGTATGCCGCTGCAGAAATCATTGCTGAGAATTTACAATTACACGTAAAGCTCTTCCGCAGCTGGTAAAAGAAAATGAAAAGCAATTTCCACGTCTTTACGCGGAAAGTGCAAAAGAACTGATCACTTTATTCGCTTTTAAAGCTCTGTACCGTGGTACGTGAATTATGATCTACAAACTGTCCGTTTCGCGTTCAGCTTGCTTTCAACAATGATTTCCATTTGATTTCGTGCACTGATTTAGTTGAAAACCCTAACTCTTTCGTCAAAGAATGAAAATTCTCTTCATTTCCTACCTCCCCCCCCCAAAAAAAAAAACATGAACCTGATTCGATTCAGAAAATTCGAAATGAATTTAATTTTAATTTATTTGCTTTATAGTATAATAAAAATACACTGACTTTAGATTTTTGACTATTACGAAGATTGAAAACCAGCTTTTTTCATCCAGAACAGTATTTGATATACTTTCACCATCGACCCTCAATACGGAAAATAAACGATTGAATGTTATCCGAAGATGAAATTACATGTTGAAACAAAAGCTAAACTAAGGTTTAAAAAATCGAAAGCAATTGAATGATGAAAAGTCTGTTAATTCCCATAACTAATACTAACGATAATGTAAAAATAAGAGTAATAATCGGGCTGTCACGAATGACGAATGACCTATTTTAAAATACGTTATTAAAATTTAATGAAAGTGACCCTTGAAAACAAATCCAGATCGAAGAAAATTAAACGATCTTAAATCTCATGAAATGCAATTAGCATTTTACAATTATGCAATTTTCCTCCGATAAATGTTGAAAAATGTACATTCTCTCGAATTACTTTCAATTAATTCAAAGAGAGCTAACAATGAATTGACAGAAAGAAAGATTAAATTAATACAAATTTTCGAGAATTTAATTGTAAATGAATAAGGACATTAAAAAGTCTTAAAAGTTCTTTAAGAGGATAATCGCTATATCAATGAAGTTTAAGCACTTTTTTTAAAATCGGAAAATGAATGAAAGAATCATACTGTCATATTCTTAAGTTGTCAAAACAAATGTGTTGCAATGCAAATATCTGAAAATATAATTTGGCATCTATTAAAAATTGTAAAAATTCATATATAAGTGTTATTAAATAAGACTCATGATATCGGCATGCGATAAATTAAATACCCAGAATATGCAAATCCATAACGAAAAAAAATTGAGAATAATAATTTTGCGTCCAGCCTTTTTTCTGTCCTTTTTTTTTTTGGAGAATCTTCCACTTGAACATTTGAGGTGAATCATGCGATGTTGAGATTGCGGATGCGTTCTGACCAATAAATGAATTGCTGTTTTAAGTACCTTATTTCGTGAATAATCTGCTCAAGAAGTATTTCTTTAATTCTTAATTTATAAGGGCCGGAAGGGGACACTATTAAAGACCAATACCAGGACATTTCTCGGGGCCAGCCGACCTCAATCTGTCAAGCACTCCTGCTTAGTCCAAGTTGCCTTGATATTCATAATGAAAAACTGATTTTTAAGACGTTCCGATTATACGATCAATTAATTTTAGTATTATTTCTAAAATTTTATAAAATAATTTTGACCTGATAATCAAATACCCTTTTGCGATTACTTATACCGTTTATAGAAACATGCAAGATAAAAGAATAAAATGTATATGAGAAATTACTTTTCATCATTACCTTTAGAAGACATAGATTTATTTCTAAAAAGCAAAAGTGGAAAAACATCGGCAACCACTTTTAGCTTTTTATACTATCTGATTCATTCAAATACTTTTTACCAACATTAAATGAGCTTATTTCGAAATAAAGTATAATTCGCGGATCAAAAGGGCTGTTTTCAATCTGGATCATCACTCTACTTCAAGCGTATTAAGGCATCTTTTTGCCCATAGGTGAAATTGTTACACCTTTATTAAGATCGGAATCAAATAATTCAGAATCTTAATAATTAGTCAAAATCAAAGATATTACTGTATATCAAATTGCATGAAGAAATAAAAAAAAGAATGAATAGGTGGAATGGAAATATTGTTAAAATCAGAAGACTTTACAGGAAAATAGTAAACTAATTCAAAATTGTTAATTTATATAAATAGAATCAAATATAATAATAAAAAATGAATTGACTTTCGAGGATTTCTGGAAAAAAAAAAACAAGAGTTTTAAATAAGAAGAAAATTCTTAAATAAAAAATTAGAGAAGTCTCTAAAAAATTTGTTAAAAACTAAGGAAAAAATTTAGTTGGTTAAATCGTAAAAATCAACCACTAATGACACTTGAAAATTGGTATGGAAGCGTTAAGATGAGAAAACCAACAGAGATTTGAATGTTGCAAATTGCAATCCATAAAATGTGAGAGGTGTTATAACACCATGTCAAAAGCAAGTGACCAGTTTGAAATGAGGTGTGGTTTGAACCAAGAAGGCAGACAACGTAGTTGCGGTTTTTTTAATATGGTTATACGTGATTTTTCGATCTGCAACACAGTTAAAACGCGCAAAAATCAAAGCCACAGGTAACATACCAGTTTGCACGCAGATAATACAATTAGAACACGTACAAACGTAGCCAATACAAATTCGACAAAAAGAATGAATGCCGTTAGTTTGATATATTTTGTAATGGATGTAGCTGGAATGAAAAAAAAAAAACAGGCATAATTTGAAAATCTAAAGTAAACTAATAGATGGATATTGCAATGTTTTAAGTACAATCTTTTCTTGCGGTTCAGCTCAGAAGAATATGGCAGTAGAGAGGAAACATCGAAGGCAACATAAGAAACGATACTTCAGGTGGATCAGAACAAGAAAAATCGCGACTTTCAGGCCTTGACTTATGAACTTTCATTGATACATAATTGAAACCATCCATCCAAGTCAACCTCCTACACCTTAAGACCGTCTTCTTATAAAATATTATGCATTATTATTTCAGGGTGTAGCTCAAAAGAAGCGAACACACGATCGTTGACTTTGTGAGTTCGTGGTTCAATAACATTCGCAAAGAAAATTAAGGGTAACGCAAAAAAAAAAAAGAAAGCCCGAGAGTTCGACGGACTTATTTCAAGACGGATCACCACAAATATGAATATACAATCAAATACTTAACGGTGAGCCCAAATTTGGATAAACTACACTATATCCTACGCCTAGGATGTAAATAAAAATTTGTTATGTTTCATGTTGCGATAGAAAGGCAATCAAACGGATTATCGGAGAAAAATGAAATTTGAAAACTTCCAAAAATTTCAAATTCTGTTACGAAAAAACCCAATTTACGAATTATTTGCCAATAAAAGTTATGCGCGATTCTTGACATTTTCCAAAATACGAGGCATTCAAATAAATACCATTAACCACGATAAAAGTGTTAC
Organism: Ricinus marginatus; assembly: GCA_028565995.1. Classification (NCBI taxonomy): domain Eukaryota; kingdom Metazoa; phylum Arthropoda; class Insecta; order Psocodea; family Ricinidae; genus Ricinus; species Ricinus marginatus. The sequence continues at coordinate 18,201 of JAOWBB010014898.1, read as the reverse complement.
AAGAGCAAAATTTCAAAAAATTATTTTAGGTAGATGTGAATGTTTTTATTTCAAAATTATAACAAAATCAAAACCAGTATTATAAAAAATATCGTTATAAATACATCAATAATATTTTAAAAACTAAATGGTATCCTTTAGATACGCGGTGAAAAATTTTATTTGCACCCCTTTTAAAAAAATACAATCCATGTCTGTACATTTCAGGGAATTAAAATCACTCAAATTTTTACTCATTTTATATCTTGAATGCGGAACTACATACCAGGGATCAATAGTTGATAATTTTCAAATAAAATTTGCAAAGGGCATGTTAATTAAAAAAAATTGGTAATGAAGTTGCTCTGAACTAGATACAATTTCAATGAAACTGGAGATTCCTGCATTGCTGAGGGCTACTATTTTGATTGCTTTAAGAAAAAAAAAAAACATTTCCAGCATGCAAAAGTTCTCGAAATTTTTTTTTCTGCCATATTGGAAGAGTGTTAAGAAAAAATAATAATAAAAATAAAAAGTAACGTTCATCGGAATTCAAGAAAACTAATCCTTGTGATTGGTTAATATAGTTAGGAGTGAGTATATTCGAAGTTGATTGCAACATGTTAAAATTATCAATGACCAATGCTCTATTACCCGCATGTTTCAGATCCATAACGGAACATGGACTTTTTATGTGACACAAGACTTAATGTAATGAACAAGATATTTGTAATTTAAGTGAAAATTGTTCAAGAACTTAATTTTCATCGTTGTAAAGCTTGGTTTTAATTTTCGCATTCGATTTTGTTTTTAATTACACAGCGGGAAAAAACCATAAGTATATACAATTTCCATTAAATTGTTTGGCATTAATAAAATTGCTTTATATAAATATGTACATTATAAGCAAGGCCTAACCTACACAAATTTTATATATCATACAGAAATTTAAATCGCTGAAATTATTCAATTTTAATTATTATTACCGTTATTCATATTTAATCAGTGAAAATTATGATTACCCCAGAAAACTAACCGAACCTAATCGTTTACAGAAAGTTTAACTCGTTTATAAAACTTGGAAAAAAAAATTAGGAAGTTGAATATGTTGAATATTGATTCGCATCTTTTCCTATAAGAAAAAAAACCTCTGATAAAAATTTATTATTTCAAATCTTATTGATCAGTAAAATTAATTAATTCCAAAATTTTTGAAGTAATTAAAAAGAAATTTAAATAAGTTTAAAATCTTCCGAAAAAAATTTAAAATTGTTTATTATTAACAAAATTTAAAATTGTTCATGTTTATTTACTGTTGTAATTTTTGTTGTGAACATTCTTCGAAAGTAAAATAAACCTTATGGAATGAAAAATATAGCAGAAGTTTCCAAGAAAAATGTCTGAATTTTGTTTTATTCTAATTTCTAATCGGACAATAAGATATCATGTTCTCAATATTTGAAAGAAACCTGAATTTTTCAAATAAACCAACGGGAATGATTTGCCAACTGCACCAAATATCTGATACTTCTGCACCAAATACTTCATCAAATTACGTATATTTATGTTCGAAAGTTTCAATAAGAGATTAAAAATAATTTAATGTGTACTAATCATTAAAAAAAATTTTTTTTTTCGATTTTAAACGTGGAACCTGAAATTCTGTATGACTTGGATAAAAGTAATAAACTTCAATAAGAACTTAAAGAACAAAGCATTCCTAATTGCGAAAGTTAACTTATTTTTTTTTTTAATAAGTAAAAAAAAATGTTTTTAAAAAATTTAAAAGCAGGAAATCGTGAGGTATATTAAAAGGCAAAAGCAGCATGTATTTAAAACTGAATTGTTTTTAATTTTTACATTATATTAATTTAAAATTATTTTAAAATTACAAATTTTTTAAGCTTAACATTGACATTTGGAATGTCAAAATCACAAAAATAACAAATAATTTTAATGCATTACTATTACTGATCAATCATAAATTTATAAATAATTTAAATACATTAAAAAATTAAAAATTCATAAAACAAAACGTATAAGATTGAAATTATGTGGACTTGTATATAAACATCTACATTTAATAATTTCTTTTATTACCTAAATAGATGTAGATTGCCGATTTTTTTTTAAATTATTTGGTTAAACACTGCTTTGCTTAAAAGAGGCCAAAAACATATTATCTACATATACACATTAAACATACATTTATAAAATCATCTGTTTTGCCCAAAAATTAATTAAAGATATAATTTAAAAAAATACTTTCATTTTTGATATTGTACTTTTATTAAAAATAAAAACATTGAAATGTGTTTTTCAGAAAATTATTAACTTAATGCAAAAAGTATCAAATTATTAGCTTACTAATAAAACATAATAATACTAATTCAATAAAATGCAACATTGTCTTTACCAAAGTGGAAAACAAAAGTTCTAAATGTTAAGATCATATACAATTTTAATGAGATACTAAAGCAAAATTTTTTTTAATGATATACCTACAATGAAAATTTTTTCTGGCAAAAATGAAACAGTTAAAAATTATCCATGTTTGTTGGATATTTAACTAAAAAAGATTAATTAGTAATTTTTTTAATGTAAAAAAGTAAAAAATTTCAAGCCTAATAATTCACTTAAGCATTCAAAGATGAATGAATTAAAATAAAAATTCTAACCATTAAGGAATGGACAACAACACTCAGTGCCAGAATGTTTTGGATTTAAATGAAACTGATTTTGGATGATAATTGACAAATGGTGAATTGTCTAGTATGCTGAAAGTAATTTGCCTTCAAATGTTATTAAGTATTTCAATTACAGAATAATAAATTACTGCAAAAAATTCAAAAATTATTCAATTTTAATTTTTTGCCAGTCAGTTCCTATTAAAAAAGTCATCAGTTTAAAAAAATATTGCTTCAAGCTAATTCATCATGGCACTTACCCTATTGGATTCTAAGGCTTCAGCACTGTGTTCCTCCTTCTGACGAAAACAATTACTGCACTTCGCCTTATTGAAAATATTTGGAACAAATTTTCTGCATTCAGCTCTCATGAGACCAGTAGACATTTTCTTTAGACTTAGAATAGGTCAAAAAGCGAACTACATTTTTGACTCAACCTATTCAATTTTATCATACTTTTGTCAAGGTAGGGCGGAAGAGCATAGACTGACGAAACACTACTGCTGAGGGTGAGCACTACATAACTGCCGCATAAATTGTTGAAAAAAAAAACTAAATAAGTATCATGCTAACAAGGTACAGATCCGAAAATAGACATAATCTTGGATATTTCATCACAATTTTATTAATTTAAAATAAAAATAATACAGTAATTGGATAGAAATTGTGCAAAACTGCCGTGAACTCAAATGCACTCGTTTCTATGAAAACCATATGTGTCGTAACTGAAATTCACGAATTATTCACTGGCTTACTGCATGAAGCGAATGCATCACTTAATTAATTGGATTGGAAAGGGTTTTATAATTACATTTTCCTGTCCTTGCCTAACAAATAGAAAACGTCAACACCACACTGCGATAAATGCGAATGACTTAAATAGCACCAACATTATTTACCCAGTACTTGTAACCTACTGCGCAACTCTAAGTATATCTAAAAGAATCACCAGCAAATGCGCAAGCGCACTTTAATCTTTCATATTCAGGGCCATTGCTTCGTCGAAAAAAAATTTGAATGGGGGCATTTTCATTCCCCGTTGGAAATAAATCCTGATAGATTTTTGATATTCCTTACTGAAATATTTATTTTATGCTATATAAAGCTCTATGTAGATACAATGAGCAGCATATTACAATATCGATTTGGAGAAGAATAATTATTTCAATACTTTCGAACAGGTAAAACGAATGACCGATATTTTCTTTCTCTATGGTCTGGCGTTCTGTGATGTCCTTTCAGGAGGTCTTTTCACCTTACGAAATCTGTCTGACAGTTTGTTTTCTGTCTAGGAATGAAATTCGTAACTAATTATATTATTAATAATACGGTCTGGAACTTGCGACGCTGAATTTTTTTCATTATAGGTAACGGAAAAAATTAGAAAATCTACAATAGTGGACAGCATCTTGAACGTCAGAACTAAGAAAACTAATATTTAAATAGTCATTTTATGTATTAGCTGCTATAGTTTTCAATAAAAATTCATTTTGCATAAGAATGAGGTAAATTTCTACGGTTTGACTACTTGCAAATATTCAATTTTAAATTTATAATAAAGGATAATGATGATTTTACTTTTTTTTTTTTAGTTAAAAAAGTTAATTTGGGCCTGAGAGATCCAAAAAATATAAGACATTAAAATTATCAGTTAAATGAATCTAATTCATTGCTATTTTGAGTAGATTATAAATAACAGTTAACATGGTTGATGGAGCTGGTGATAGGAGGTAAATATTACCTTATATAATTTTTTAAATTGCTATTTTTTATGATGTCAGCCTCTTTCATATATTAATATGTAACACATGAATTTATTCAAGACTTTAAAATTCTTGCATAAACAACTTATTTTTACAATTTCCTATAATGTAGGAGAAATTCTGATTTTAGTACACATATAGTGCATAGGATATTGTGTTATCATAAAAATAAATTTCAATGATTTATAGAAAATTGATGAAATATTTCATTTTTTTGTTGAAATCAATTATTTTAAATTATTTTTCTGAAATTTTTTAATTTTTTGTATAATTTTTTGTTGCTTCAGTATGTTTTAGTTCAATGATTAATATAAAATGGCAAAATTTTTTTTAACATTAAAAACTAAATTAATTATTGTATCTTTCAAATAAAAAACCTAAAATTTAGGCTGACCATAAGTGAATCTATTGCTCTCTGATGTGATGCAAATTTGACCTTGAATAGTATATATATAATTCATTATGTTGTTAAACAAAAATAACATAATAAACTTCTTCCTTAATACTTTTCAATTTGAATCACTTTTATTTATTTTCAATTTAAATGACCAATTTACTCTCTATAAATAATTTCTTAATTTTTTTATTATTTTCAAATGTTTCATCTTATGAAACTTAAAATTGATTCCTATCCAAATATTTTATATAAAAAGCATTAAGGAAAATCAAATTCTATGTAACAATAATTCAGAAATTATTCAATATTTACATTCATTAATTTTATAATTGTTGTGTAGTATGTTAAACATTTCATGAAACTAATGTTACAATTACCATCAAAACTGATGTATATGAATTGCAATTTAATATTTATGCTTATTTAATACCTATATATAATTAATTCATTCACATAACGATATTTAAATTCTTATTTCTGCTTAATGCATGCTATCTTTTTAACCTCATGGATATTGTCTTGCAGCATTCATCCTCCTTGCATTTAAAAAAAAGCAATTTTTTTGCAATAAGGTCAATTTATTTTCACTTATGAACAATACAAGTTTTTATTTTTAATCTTTTAAAATTAATTGCTCAATAAAGATCATTACTTTTATTTTAGATGATAAGTACCATCTTTGAGATGCCTCTTGTTTTTTTTAGTTTACATTTGTTTTAAAATATATATAATTAAAGTAAAATTTATTTTCTGTTTTCAGGGTAAAACCTCTAGTAACGTTCATTCCTGAAGTGTATGATAATCCAAATGCCAATGAAATGTTTGAGATAGAGTTGGAAAGAGCCTTAGAAGAAGGAATTGACATTATAGTTATTGAACCTACAAGATTAGGGGATGAGACTGCAAGGTGGATAGCATTTGGTAATTTTTTGCACAAAACGGCTGTTTTAGCTGGTATGGGTTCCATAGCAACTGCATTTATATGGACTGAAAAGCCCTACTTTTGCTTACCTTTAGGAATTTTATCATTATTATGCACTAGTATATATACTTTGTCATGGCAATTTGATCCATGTGTTAAATATCAAGTAGAGACTGATTTAAGAAAGTTATATTCTGATTATCCTCATTTAAGCATTTTAAGTGCATCACCTGTAATTTTGGTCAAAAGAGACAATTCACGTAGAAAAATGCTACATTCAGGAATTTCATTCATTGCAACTATCTTTTGTATTTGGAGATTATATGGAGCATTAATTTAATTTATTTAATTTTTTTCTCAGTAGTTTGAGTTTTTGTTGTAAGAAATTTCATTAATATAATAAAAGAAATTTTCAACTGATTTCCTTAAGTCTGATTTGAAAAAAAGTTTTATTAATTAAATTAATTCAATAAGAAAATTTATAATTTCCATATTTTGGTTATTCCTGGATAAATTAAACTGCCATAATCATACAATGAAAAAACATAGCATATATATTTTCAAAAAAAATTTATCATTTGATCATTGAATTGAAAATGCCATAATTTTATGTATTAAGAGTCTGCAACTAAATTTTTCTCAAAAAAACAAAAAGAATGGTTTTTTTCACAATAAGTGGTCTCAAAGTTAAGTATTTTTATTGATACAAATTTTCATGATTTGAAAAATAAATAAGTGATGCATTGAATTCTAATGTGACTTTGCCATTATATATAAATGTGGAAATTTCAAGTGAAATTGAGCTTTGAATGATTCAGTTCTGTTTTCAGGAAAAATTATTTATTGGATGAAATTTATTTTACTAGTGAAAGTTCTTTTTTTTAAAAAAAAGTAAAGAAGCAAATATGATTTTAACCTATGGAGCATAATTTCAAATGATATTGACTAGTGATGACAAAATTTTATTTTTTGATGTTTCAAAATAATGTCTTAAATATTGCAAAAAACCAGAACTTTCTAATCCTCTTGATATACATATATCCCTAATTAGTTTTATTGTTCATATTAATTATGTATAAATATAATAATTCATTATGTATTATATATATTTTTATATAATAATATATCATTAGCACTCTTGTTAATATATTCTGATTTTTTTACTTATATTAAACACATATTTGTGCTTCTTTTTAAGGTTTTACATTCTCTTATATTCAGAGGCATTATGTTTCAAATTGTAATTTTCCCTGAGGAACGATTATAATTAGCGTAGAGATATTTCTTTTCTTTAAAAATGTAAGTTCTTTAATTATTCTATAGCAAAGTTAGCAAATCAAGTAATCAAGTTATTTTGCAGCAAAGAGACATTTTATATATTTTCATGAATGACATTATTTATACTTTTGCCGATTTCTAGAAGGAAATATGAAAATCTTGTGAGTAATTAAAACCAAATTTTTTTTTCCTTCTAAAGTGTGTCATCACACATCTATTTTTATCAAATTTATTCAATACTTAACATCTTTGTAATTAAATGTTGATATAATTTAGACAATATGAATTTGATCTTAAACCGTTGATGGATTTTTTTACGCATAAATTTCACTCTTCAAAATTACGTCGAACACAATTGTTTATTAATTGGATACTTTGTCTGAATCTCACAATGGAACCGGACTTATCTTTTTGGGGTACAGATCTCTATGGTCAATTGATTGTTTTGCCGCATATGAAAATCATGGTGCGGCAAACTTGAATTAACTGTAACATTGTTTTCTCCTAGCTCTTCCAAAGTTAAAAGTCAACTTCTCAATATTTCCTTTTGCAGTTATTCTTCAGTTAAATTTTATCCATGGATTTGAGATTGTCATTGTCAAACAATATGGAGAAGTTTTCCATTGGGAGCTTCGAAATTTAATCCCGAAAAAAATTTATGTTTTGTGAATAAGAACTTGACAGGTAAATTAAAATTTAGGGAAAATTAATTTTTTTTAAATTTATTAAAAAATTATCCTAAATACTATTATTAATCACAACCCCATAATAAATTGTTTTATTATAAGGATTTATTTATTGTCAAAAAATTTACTTTATACAAAAATTCAAGTTTTTATTTTAAACATTATCATTAAAGTTTAGATTTAATTTTTTTTACAAGTTCAGACATCACATGCTTGTACTCATTTAAAGATTATTTTAATAAATATTTTTTAAATATTAAGTAAATTTTTAATATAATTTTCTTGTAGCAAGATGGCTTCTGCAATTGATTATGGAAAGATATGGTTTTCAAAACCGATCTTTTGGTGGATTTTAGGATCAGTATGTCTCCCTATTTTTATACCATTTCTGGTTTGTCAGTGCATGAATCATTTAAGGTATAAATTACTCAAAAAGAAACTTGCTGGTAAGGTTGTTTTAATAACCGGAGCAAGTTCAGGTTTAGGGGAGGCTTTTGCTCATGTATTTTATAAAGCAGGTTGCAAAATTATTTTATCATCACGAAAGGAATCAGAATTGGCCAGAGTTCGTGCAATGTTACTTAGGCAACACCAGGTGAGATATAAGATTATCAGTATCAGAAGATAATAATATTCTGAAACAGTCTTGGGATAAAAATAAAATTGATTTATATAAAGACAGTTTTCAAAATTTTATTAATTTTTTTCTTAATTTTTTTATTTTTATGTTGAAAAACCTTCCTTAAACATTAAAGCTATTTTTCTTTTAATATAAAAAAATAATTTTTTATTAAATAAAATGGAACTGAAATAACATGTAAAATAAGTTGCAAAATATGAAAAATTGAGAAAATTTATGCTGAAAATATAGACAAGAAACTCAATTTAAAGATTGTACTTTCATTATCAAATTACTTGTAAATCTTGTTATTACATTAGACTTTTTAGCCAGAAAATAAATAAAATTTAGATATATTTTAATATTGAAGATTAATTTAATTTTATATTTAAATAATATAATATTAAAGAATTACAAAATTGTTGTAATTTGTTTTGTTTCAGATTACTCCAGCTTACTTGCCTGTTCTTTTACCCCTAGATCTCTCAGACATTGAGAGCCTTCCCAGAAATGCTAAAATTGCTTTAGGTATTTTTGGTCACATTGATATTCTTATTAATAATGGCGGGATAAGTTATCGTGGAAGTGTTATAAACACAACTACAGAAGTAGATATGAAGGTCATGTTGGTTAACTATTTTGGTCAAGTAGCACTGACAAAAGGTTTGTTTCTACTAATGTTATTCTGAATCATTTTAGCCATATTATAATAAAACAGACTGAACATTTAATATTTTAGCCATCTTGCCAAGCATGGTAAAACGTAAAGAAGGTCACATAGTGGTAATCAGTAGTGTTCAAGGATTAATTGGAATTCCACATCGCTCAGCTTATGTAGCTTCTAAGCATGCACTTCAAGGATTTTGTGACAGCCTTCGTGCAGAATTAAGCAGCCACAATATTAAAGTGACAGTCATTTCTCCAGGTTACATGAAAACTAAACTGTCCATAAATGCACTTAGGGGTGATGCTAAACAATATGGAAGTGTGTATTAATGTTATTAAATTCCTCTTAAAAATCTTATTAAATTTTCTTGAAGTTAAAATTATTTTCATTTTTTTGTAATTATTAGTCTTAGATGCAGCCACAGCCAACGGATATAATCCAGATGAAGTTGCAGAAATATCACTAAAAGCAATTCTACAGGGACAGAAAGAAGCAGTAATTTCTCCTCTAACTCCAAGAATAGCCATCATTCTTAGACATTTTGCTCCATGGCTTTATTTTTGGATCATGGAGGCAAGAGCAAAAAGAAATGAAGTTTCACCTTAGTAGCTATATATTAGTCAGAGTATCAATGAATATTTATTTGAATTTTTATTTGAAACTTCAAAAAGTGTTATTTATTTTAAAAGTAATTATTACAGTGCTATAACTATAAAAAACAAGGTTGTAGCTTCTGTAGTTGCTAAAGACAGAGTTTACTAATGAAACAAAAATATCAATAACACAAATTGTCAAAATTATTCAATATGTTTCAATAATATAGTATGTTACTCATTTGAAAATTAAATAAATCACCTACATATGAAAGTAATAAGACAACCATTACTTAAAAAAAAAAAATATTATTGCAATTTTTGAGAATAATTGTTAAATGCCAAGTTATGACTTTTTTAAATCGTTCTAATACATCATAAATTTTTTAACTTTTATTGCGAGTTTTCTGATATTATTTAACAGATTAAAAAGAATCTGCATAATTTACTTAGAAGCCTGTTATTACAGAACCCTCATCTAATAAAAAAAATTAATTATACCTTAAATCTTAATGCGGATTCGAACCATCATTAAGGCTGATTTGCTTATTTCCATTTATTGTGAAAAAAATTTTTAGTGTGGAAGACACTAAATGATAAATTTAAATCTAGTCTGTTTTATTTTATACTTTTGATTATTATGTTTAGTATACTAATAATTTATTTATCAAAAAAACTATGAGGCAGTATTCTTGGCAGAATATATTGACATTGCTACATTTTTAAATTTTCTTTTTTCTTTACATGTTGCACTGATAAAGTCTATTTTTTTTAATTGAATCTACGAAGTTCAAGTCAATTCGATATGAGGGAGCAAAGTTAAAATTAAAACTTATAAAAATAAAAGGACAAACTTTTATTATACTAAAAATATAATAAAACCGCCCTGAAAAGAAATACAAATAACTCGTGATAATTAGGCAGAACAAATTTATGCAAGACTATAATACCTAATTCTAGTTGTCCTAGGGTTATTATTTTATTTATTGGTGATCCTGTTCTAGGGCATTGTTTTATTGCCTTGGTTTTCAAATGTTAAATCGATTTTAAAAAATATATTTTTATCTAATTAATAATTTAATGCAACATTCAAGATGAAGTTATTTCGAATTGTAGCAATTTAAAAATTTTTATGTTGATAATATGTTTACAATTAAAAAGATATAACTCTAGACTACATTACTTTTTATTTAACAATTTATTTCCTATTTTTAAATTATTCACAAATTTTTAATATTGATCACTTTTCTGTAGGAAAATTTAAGATTTTCTTTAATCGGCAAAATTCAATGAATCAACATTATGTGTATGCATATATAATATTATTTTTTCAATAAATATAACATTCACATATTTCTTCAAGAAACAATACTGATTATAGAAATATTGTACAAACTGTTTTTGTAAGTATATAAACTTAGTAGATTTCAGCCTACTTCTTATATTTTCAAAATATTTGAAATTATATATCATGCTAAATGTAATATGTCCAAGATACAAATTATCAAATATATTTATGACAATCTGCTTTTTTTACAAGACAATAAATTTTATTAACCTAAAGTAGATGCAAAAATCTTGATATTTATGAAAACTTCTGAAAAGGTCGAAATTACAATATGTAAAACAAAAACACATTAAATCAACATATTAACATTCATTTAAACAATTTATTTTGTAAAATGTAAATAATTCAGAAACATTTTACAGGTAACAAAAAGCTATAAGTAAATCGGGAATAAATATTAAAAATTAATCGCATATATAATAAAAAATTAATTCATATTCAAAAGCAAATGTTTTGGTACTGAATAATCTTTCTTTGCCTTTTTCAAGTCTCAACAGGAAACATGAAGACAGTTAGCTTCTATACTAGAAATCCAGATCGACCCACAAGGATTTTCAGGGCTGATTCCAGAACGAAAAACTAAACGGCCTGAATTTGTTATAGCCCAGAGTCTCGATTTTGCACAAATGTAACGGAATCCTCCAGCTGTTCCACTTAAAGGAATGTTGGCTAAACCATATTCTTCTGAAAAAATGTAAAAAAAGAACTTTGGAATATTTACGTTGTCTGCTATTAAATTTCAGTATGGGACTTTAAATTATTAATTAAATAAAATAAAATTAACTGTAATCTGTAGATTAAAAGATAATATCTACGTGAAGTAAATAGGATAAATTGTTACTGGTTTTAAGGCCAATTAACAATTCAAATGCTAATAATCTTTATTAAATCAAAATAGATTACCTTGAAAAACTGATTCAGTCGAAAATAATGGCAATGTTTCCCAATGTTTGCCTTCAGGAAAACTTTCTGTTACTTCTTTACGAACAGATATACGACCGTTCGAATCAAGTACCCAAATCCCTACCTTTCCAATTGAAATTTGTTTTAGTGTTGTTCCATGTGGCGATTCAACTGTATTCCAGGACTTTCCTGTTAAAAGGCAATTATAATTACATTTAAACCCTTCTTCAAATAAATTTTTTACTGAAGTATGATTAAAGATGCTTTTTTTAATTTATTACGGCTTTTTAAATAGAATTTTATATTAATCTCTTAAATTGCAATGAAATTAAATCATTTGAAAATTCAAGGAATGAAATCAAAGATATTTAATCCAACAGAAACTTAATGTGAATCAAACTGTGAATGTGATATTCAGTATGGCCTACCCAAAGGATTAGTTGCTGTTATTCCTAGTCTCCATATAGCTGCACCGTTCTTATTTATGGCCCAAACTCTTTCTGAAGTGCTTGAAATACTTATTACTTGATGGTCGCTTGGTACATGTTCCCAAGACAAACCCTAGAGAATGATGGAAATATATATTTTTTCATAAATCCTTTTGTTTGATGTAACTTATAGAAAAATTGAGTACATACTGCAGGACATGCTGCAGATACCCCTCTTCTATATAAAACAAAACCATTTGAGGCAACTGCCCAAGCCACAATTTGATCGCCTTCAGAATGCAGACTACAATCAGATAATAAGGTATGCCCAAGTTCCATCCATGGACCTTCTGTATCTAATTTGGCTTTTCTTACCCATCGCCTTCTTCTAACGTAATCCGTTAGATTTTTTGTTCCGTGATAAGTAGAGGGAAAATCAACAGCATATTGCCAACCTTCATTATCAGTTCCTCCAGGAGTGTGATAATCGATAGACCAATCGTTCACCTAGAATATAGTTATAAATATTGTTCACTCATTCATATTTATAATTAATTCAGAGATTCTAAAGAAATAAACACTTTAAATATTTTTTTCTAAATATTAATTTAAGAAATTTTAATCATGTTGAAATAGACATTTATGAAGAAATAAATTTTTTTTACCCATTGCCATTTATTGGATAACAATTTAGTTTTTTCACGTTTCCTCTTATGCTTTCCAGTTGCATCGGACCACATGAATCTATCGGTCGGCAATCCGTGAGAGGTGTATCCGGTCAGAGGATTCCATCTTTGGTTTTCATATACATAATAGCAATGACTATCACTCATTTTATGATTTTTATTTCCATTTTTATCTGAAAAAAAATTAAATCTTAAGACAAGAAAGAAGGAAAATTATATTTCAGCTTTAAAATGTTATTCCAATTAATTTTGAATTAATACTTTTATAACTATTGCAGTTATTTTGCTGTAACTTCTTAAGAGACTTTTGTAATTTTCTTTTCATTTTTAAAACATTAATTTTTTTTCCAATTACAAATGCTAATTTTTTTAATTAATGTATTATTTTGTAAAATAAATATAAATTATTATTTTTGAAAATGGTACAATAAATGATTTGAAAAGGAACTTTGCATGTTTCTGCATTTATAAGAATTTATATAATTCTATGTTTATATAATAAAAATCAATTTTTACACAAATATAAAATTATTCTGAGAGATTACCAAAAATATTTTTTAACCCAAAAATATACTTTTAGATTCTTACCAAGTCGACCTGTATACACCCAAGCCGTATTGTCAAATCCTATTCCCCAAGTGATCTCTCCAACTGATTCTATTTTTCGAAGGTGGCCCTCAATTTGACGCCAATACATGTTCGGCGGAGATAAAATCGCGTTTTGTGATGAATACAGAATTTTATTCACAACAATATCACCGCTGATACTCAAATGACTGATATAAGGAAATGTTAACTTTAAATTGTCTTCTTCTGCATATGATTGGCGTATCATAAAATTAACAAATTTTTTATTATCAACTGTTATTCTGAAAAAATTTTTTTCAGCTGAAATTTTTAGCTCGAAAACTCTTCCTATCTTAAAAGGCTGGCAGCCTCCACGATCCTCTGGACCCCAAATTCCATTTTTTCTAGCATTTCGCACTACAACTTCTTCGCTGAAACGAGGGTTAAAATGAAATGCAATATCCGATCTACCATTGTCATTGCAACATTTAAAATCTATTATAAACCGTTCTGCTTTAACAGGAATGCAGCCATAAATTGTTACGCTAGACCCGGGTAGAAACGATGAGTATAAAGGGCTTTCAAACGGCACTACTGGATTCTGCAACGGTAACTCCACTGAACAAATCTCAGTACCATTTGACTGTTCTACCTGAAATTCGAATAAAAAGATCTAAATTATCACATACATTGGAAAGTCCTTACTTTGAAGGCCTATAATACATACAAAAGTTGCTGATGTTATTAAAAATAATAATTAAAAACTGTTTACAAAAAAATTTTAATTAAGAGAAAGGATTCTGGTTTATTCTTCAGTCCTTTCATTTTACTGATACGTTAAGAAAAATATAAATCCTCATTTTGTTTAATATTTAATTTAGATAATAGTCGACTTTCTCTTTGGTTAAATTTTTTTATTTTATCATACAATTATACTTACTTTTAAATGATTGAGATCACAAACAAAAATATCTCCCAAAGCCGTTGTCATCCAAATCGAATCTGATCCAGGAATGCTTGTAATATTTCTGATGCGACAACACACTGAACGAAGCTCCGTCATCCAATCTTCAAGATCGTTTTCAGCTATATTAAAAAACTCATTAATTAAAAAATGATATAGATCAATTAATTTAGTTACGTCGCAAATATCAAATACTTGCTCTTACCTTTAAATTGTATTTGAACTGGAATATTTACATTCGATTTAAAAATTGCAACTCTAGGACTGCCTGGTATACTCGAGCACACAATACCAGTGATATTAGTCATATTTATCTGATCCCAGCAGTTAACTTTGTCGGGACTCGAGATTGTAAGTGTACCACAATCGGAAACTCCTTTTTCGCCATTAACCCATTCTAATTCTATAACGCAATCTTGGTAAAAAGTGGTATTCGGAAGCAAACACTTTTCATTTCCGGTTTTAATCCATGAACAAGTATCAATAGCCTTCTCATATTTTTCGAGATCATTTACCTCAGTAAGTGGCCTCCTTTTCAGTTCTTCAAGAATCTTTACTCTCCAGGGTTTTATCAAATCCATTTTTTGAAGATTAATATTTTCCGTAAACCTAAAAAGTTATAATTTATAAAAGTGTGCACTTTATATTTGTTAACTGGGTTCAGAATCTCTTCATAATTATTTGTAGCTCTAGATCAAATGATTATACACTAAATCGAAACTGAAGAGAACTATCCAAGAAATTTGGTACTGAATTTCTTTGTTATCGTTAAATCAGACGAAATGAAAACTTAAAAATAATTAACTAAATAAAAATTTTAACACTGATAACGGTCTTACCAATTTGGTAAATGATTTGGATCCACGCGACAAGCTCCGGACTCAACTGTAGCCCAAAAAGCTTCACTATCGGCCCAATATAAATCATCATCTTCCTCTTCCCGTTCTCCATGTTCACTATATATACCAGCTAGTTCATCTGGTTCAAATACAATGCTGTCAGTGGCATTGTGAGCTTCTGTGCCAACAATTGTACCTCCAGAACTTTGAGGACTCCATGAACGAGTAGGTTTAGTTATTTCTGTAAAGTAATAAAAACAAACATTATAAATATTATGAAATATTTAGACAATTATTGACAACTCTGAAAACTTTACTCGCAGCGAGACATCTAAAGTTAATCTGTGTTATATTCACCTCATTTTTGCTATCTATACAATTAATGTGGTGCATTTCCAGTATCTTAAAATTAAAAATCTTGAATTGAATATCCTCCTTAAAAAACTTATGCCATGGTTAAAATGTTTTACTAATTATATTTAATTTTTTACTCTAGAAAGTTTCGTTGATTAATGCCCGCATGGACAATATATCAACGATGTAATAAAGGATAAAAGTCTATTAAAACTCGGCTTTTTTATTAGAAAATTAAAAATGGCTTCCAACTTACTCGGGTATACTATGGTCATCAAAACCGCATTTTCTTATCCATTGAAGGAGCTGTTAAGGCATATTGAAAATTTCCAAAATAGATTGTTCAATTATTGCTGGAAATGATAATGTAAGCCTCAGAAAATATAAATATATCGAAAGTCTATGGAAAATATTGTAGGAAAATAAATAGCCATAGTTATCAGGAGAAAAAAAGGGAAAACTAAAAAGTTTACATACAAAAGAAAAAAAAGAGATGTGAAGCCTTAAAGTTTTTCGTTAAACGACTTGTAAGATTTCTGTCTTGTTGTTCATAGAACAACAAAAATAAAATCCGACTGAGTGTTTATCTTGGAATCAACTAACATATTCTTCATGAACCTTGCAATTTGATGATAATAATATTAACCTTTACTGGTGAAACCCATTACAGGATGGCTAGAATCCTCATAGACATTATTTTCTTTCTCTTCTTCTTTAGTCTTTTCCTCAATTATTTCACTTGGAAGCGGAAACTCATTATGATTATTAGAAGATTCCTGTAAATTGCACTGAACTCCTCCTGAATCTGAACTGTGATGACTTCCAAAGGATTGTAGCGAACTACCATCTGATGACTTTTGCCAAATGTTCCTGCTGATAGCAGGTGCAGAATGACATGTTTCATTTAGATCATATTCGTGCCTATGCTGGTTTTCATGAGAGCCACTATGCCTATTCTGTAATCATCATAAATAATTAAAAATTTACATATAACAATTAATATTATATAAATAAATAAAATCTTGATAGTGTTTAAGAACTTGCTTCACTTAAAACTACCAACAACTATAAAATTACAGAAATTCAAATATTTAAGGAATCTCACTTACCAATGAAGTCCAGCTTCTGTGTCTTCTTTCTCTTGAGGATGCTCCTGAGTGTCCATCTGAGAACAGACTTACTGAACTACTGGTTCTACTGAACTGAGTTGGAGCTCCCATAAGGCGCCAAGTTTTGCCTGTTAGATCATCTGATGTTACTCCCATTCTAAAGTATAATAATCTAAAAAAGAAGAAATTTTTTTAAATATCTTTAAATTTCTTATTATCATAAATAGAAACTCAACATTCAACAAAATTGATACATAATTTAATTCTCAAAATATATTTTATCAAAAAATAAAAACAAACAGTCAATCATGTTTTATAATAAACCAAATTATTTCCAGTAACAATTCTAAAAATTGCTACTGATAATCATACAAATAACTTCAAAAAATTTTTAGAGATTTAAAAAATTACAATTCTCTTTTAAATTTAAATAATTACCTATCATCAGTTCCAACTGCCCAAACTTGATCATTTGAAGCAACTGAAATACTACTCATGTTTCCAATCATTTCCACCCATCCTGTACCTTTGGCTAAATCAGCACTGACACCACAGTTATCTCCTTTGATGCCTTTCCTAAACCATACTCTATTATCACGTGTTGTAGCCCATATGCCATTGTAACCAACTGAAACTTGATTGAGAAGTAAACCATCTTCAGGAGGATCAATCTGCTCCCAGGATTCACCTTGTATAAAAAATTTAAACATTGTGTAGTATAAATTGTTAAATAAGCTTTTTTTTTAAAGAATTCAAATAATTGTATTTTTAATTTCACAAACCTGTTAAACAGTCCCTAGAAACACCTACTCTAACTAAAGCTTTGCCATTCCATAATACTGCCCAAACCAAACCAGTTGGACCTACACTAATCTGACTAACTTCACAACCAGAAGGTGTTGGTATTGAGCTCCACCTTTGTCCTTCAGGTGAGGTGCTACTGACTTCAGTTCTAAACATTACTCTTCCATGTGCTGTAACTGCCCAGACCAACATGATTCCTGGTTTTCCACCAGGCAATTCATTTCCACCAACAGCAACACCAATAAAAGGTTCTCTTGTTGGATCTTTATGAAGTGGTGCTATAGCACACCAAGAATTTAAAGCACTATACTTCCTATACCTAACCCATTTTCTTCTTCTGACACAGGATGTCCACTGTTTTTTTGCATAGTAAGTTCCTGGAAAATCAACTGCATATGTCCATCCCTTCAAAAGAAGATATTTTCTGTTAAAAAAGATTATTGTCCTATTACTTTATCCAGTCATAATTATAAATGATTTAATCAATATAATTATATTATTACCATTAATTAAAAAAATTGTTTTTACCATTCTTCTATACAGGGAGAACTTTTGTTCCATGTTTCCAGGCATTTTGGTGAACTATAAAAAGCTAGAAGATTTGTCCC